>JADRCD010209691.1:7531-71368 GCA_019843815.1 Montemys delectorum | reverse complement strand
AAAAAAAAAAAAATTAAGGCTTTTAAAATTTAAACATGTGGTATCTTGGTCATAGCACCCAGTGAGTAAGTATTTTTCATCAGCATAGACTTTTTCAAACTTGATGCACATATTAGACCAGTGTTTCTCACCCCATGGGTCATGACCCCTTAGAGCACTGAATGACCTTTTCACAGGGATAACCTAAAGTCATTAGTGAACACAGATATTTGTATCATGATTTATAGCAGTAGCAAGATTAAAGCTATGAAGGAGCAACAAAAATAACTTTATGGTTGGAGATCTATAGTGGTGGTGGTTAATCTACTGTAATCTCCCAGGCAGGCACCCAAATGTTGTGGATTCTCAAATGAAACACTCACACACACACAGCCTTATATTTAATATGGCTTATTCAGCTCAATGACTAGGCACTTCCAAATGTCCCCATGGCTAACACACACTCCCTTCCAATATTCCTGAATTATTTCTTACTAAAACCTATATTCCTGGGGGCTGGCGAGATGGCTTAGCAGGTAAGAGCACTGACTGCTCTTCCGAAGGTCCTGAGTTCGGATCCCAGCAAGCACATGGTGGCTCACAACCACCCATAATGAGATCTGATGCCCTCTTCTGATGTGTCTGAAGACAGCTACAGTGAATTACGCTAGAGCGAGAGGGCCGGAACAAGCCGGGCAGGGAGAGGTCCTGAGTTCAATTCCCAACAGCTACACACATGATGACACACAGTCATCTGTATAGCTACAGTGTACTCATACATATAAAATTTAAAAAACAAATAAAAACCTATATTCCATCTTGGTCACTCCAGACCGGGCCTATAGCCTCCCAGAGCTGACTTGTCTATTGGCAGTCTCTTTGTCCTACACTTCTCAGGCCTGATCTTTGTGCTTTTCTGACATGGTATTCTGCCTCCTCTTCCTTCAGTTCCCTTATCCAGGAAAACTAAAGTCCCACCTCTGTCTTCCTGTTCTGCCATTGGCCCCCAGCAACTTTATTTATCAATTAGAACCAACTGGGCTCAGGGACCCATGGCATCTTACATTTAGGAATATCATGTAACTTTTTGAGAACCCAATTAACATAACACAAACAGTAAGAGCAAAATCCACAACATTTCTCCCTTTTCATCCATTAGAAAGGCCTTTTCTCTCAGATGTACATTGAACATGGTTATAAGTTATGTAAACTACATGTTATGCATTAATAACATCTAGTCTATCAGTTTTGTCAATTTTAGGTATATTACTCTAACATCTATCCTAACTTAAAGAGTTTATAATTTTGTACCTGAATTATGTTTTGATTTTAACTTGTATTACCATATAAAAACTATCTTTTCAAATCTATATCATCTTCTATGCTAAACCACTTAAGTTTCATTACAAGACTATAAGTAGTCTTCAACTCCATAAAAGATCCAAGAATGGATTAAAATATTACCTGAAGCACAGAAACATAGCTTTTAAAACTTAACCAGTTTCTAGAAACATCTGACTACCTGGACAGTCTCCCATTCCTCAAAATAGAGCATCTGTCTTCAGCCTTCTGGCCCAGAACAATCTGGCAGACCTTAAGTGAAGCAGAAAATATGAAGGACTAGCTTACCCTGTATTGGCAGAGCTAAGCTGTTGACTATCTCATATCATGTGTCTTTTCCTGGAAAGTATTTTTGTCTGTAGATGAAATAGGGAAATTCTTGCCACCTTGTCACAACTGGAGCAACTCTATATGGAGGTTATAATGCTCGTTGTCTTCTTTGAACCTTGAAGGAGGCACTGTCAGGAGCAGATGTGTCTCTTAGTAAAAATTTTCATCAACAGTGAAATGACTTTAAATGTCATATTTTGTGGATTTTAGGTATTTTTGAAGACTATATATAAATTACATCTGAACTATTATACATTGACTACTCTTAGCTATTTCTATTTGTATAATATGGAAAGTACCATATTATAATTTATTTGGAATCTAATATAACCATGAGTTTACTATCTGGCCCTTAACTTGCATTACTTAATCATCCTCAGTGGTTTGTAATAGTAGCTATTAGAAGGACTACATCTAAGCCTTGTATTCTTAAATGAATTGTATAGGCACAGCATCTATCTAAATGTAACAAGATTAATTTCAAATTTTATTAATATAAAAAATTTATATCAATGAAAACCTTAAATCTGTATCGCTATACAAATTCTGTAGCAATGTAAGAAATTATAACTTCAATTTTGTATCGATTATAAAGATTTTTTTACCAATGTAACATTATGCTATACAGTGTTTTGTTCAAGAATAAATTTAGTAATCCATCTCATATATTTCCTCCCTAAATGCTTAAAATTACAACTGTTTTCAGATTATCTCTTAAAATGAGAACCTATCTATAATTTATAAAATAACCATAGCCAGACACCCAAACCCAAGGGATCAGGTTTACGACTCTCCACAACTTCTTCCTGCTGAACTGGGGCAATTAAATATTTTTATAGGGATGGGAAGGGGTAGGAAAATTAGAAAAATTGGTTAGATTTAAGGAAGCTAGTTTTAGCATTTGTTATCTAGTCTCTGTATGCTTACAAGGCTCAGAACTTGACTGAAATTTTGACTGGATTCATTTGAAAGGCTGAATGAACCAAGTCCATCAGGAATCTTGTAGCTGTTCCTCAAGCTGCTCTGGAAGCAACATCAGGAGGTTGGGAGCTAGAACCTCAGGTCATTTTAGCATCCCTGCAGATGAATCTTGTCAGAGCTGTACATTCTGTAATATATGAACCAAAATTTTAGTACTATTAAATATTCGTATGAATTGCGCAAGGTGCACAGATCACTTGAGGATGAATATTTGTTCTTTGTTTGAGCAGGTGAAAGACAACTATCCTTTTATGAGTTGATTTGATCAATAATCAATTATAATAGATCTTCATTGATGGCATGTGAAGGATGACATGATGATTCTTAAGGATTTTGTAACCAACAAGAAATATTGTCTAACTTTAGCTGAAGTTTTGTCTAGAAACACTTCTATATCTGAGCCAATTACAGGGCTGTTCCCATGTGGAGGAATCAGTAAATTATGTTACCTGCCCTGTTTGATCTTCTTGAATTTTTCTTTTCTGTCTCTAGCCAAGATCTTTAGGGGCTCTTCCCCTGTCATATCTGATCCATATCACCCTGGAAGGGGTCCAAAGCCTTCTCTTCTTTACTGTTAAAACAAATACAGAGCCTCTTTCACAAAATAGCATGTCTTTGGTCCAGTAAACCAAAATCATCAAAGGTATAGATTGATTCAAATTACCAGCCTCTTTTTTCTGTAGGCCTATTCTATTTTGACCTATCGGGATTTTTAGTATCATAAACACCAAATTTATAATCACATACATTTTGATAGCTAAAACAATTTAAAGCAATTAATCTAAACAAATATCCTTTGAGACAGTTCTCTTTCATTACCCTCTGCCTTGTTCTTAAACGATTAATTTTTACTTTTTTTTTTTCTTTTTGGTTTTTTCGAGACAGGGTTTCTCTGTGTAGCACTGGCTGTCCTGGAACTCACTGTGTAGACCAGGCTGGCCTCGAACTCAGAAATCCGCCTGCCTCTGACTCCCAAGTGCTGGGATTAAAGGCATGCGCCACCACTGCCCAGCCAAACAAAGGCAACAAGAAAACTATAAACAAATTTCTTTGATAAATATAGATTCTGAACTTCTCAACAAAATACTTGGAAACAGAATTCAGGAGCACATTATATTTTGACCAGATGAGTGAGCTCCATCTCCAAAAGAAAAAGTTGTTTCAGCATATAAAAATCAATAAGTGTAATGTGCCATATAAACAGACTTAAGGACAAAAACTACATAACCATCTTGATTGATCCCACAGAAGCATTCAAAAGGTTCAACATACCTTCATGATAAAAAGTATAGAGATGTTAGAATAGGTGGAATATACCTCAAAATAATAAAGACTGTATCAAAAGTATAAAGTCCATCTTCCTCTTTTTGTAAGATTTATTTATTTTATGTATATGTGTTCACTGTAGCTGTCTTCAGACACACCAGAAGGCATCTGATTCCATTCACAAATGGTTGTGAGCCACCATGTGGTTGCTGGGAATTGAACTTGGGACCTCTAGAAGAGAAGTGCTCTTAACCTCCAAGCCATCTCTCCATCTTCTATTAAGTGGAGACAAATTGAGAGTTCATTCTACACTCTTATTTGCTATAGGTGTGAGCAATAGCAAGAGAAAGATATAAAGGGAGTGAAAATAGGAATGAAGTCAAATGATCCCTATTTGCAAGTGATGTAATTATGCACTTAAAACATCCTATAGAATCTACTAGAAAACTAGATTTAATAACTAAAGTTGGAACATACAAAATAAATATTCTTTTAAATAGTAGCTTTCACATATACCAACAAAAATCTTAGGAAAAATATACAATTCAAAATAGTTAGAAAAACCTTAAGTGTCCAGGAATACCCCTAACTAAAGAAAAGAAAACTTCCAAGGTACTGAAAAGGGAAATCAAAAAAGACAAGAGCATGGAAAGCCTTTACATTTTCCTGGGTTGGAAGAATTAATATTGTGAAATGGCAAAATTAGTCATTAATTAACAGATTTAATGAAATACCAACCAAAATTCTAATTCCATGTTCCATAGACCTAGAAAAGACTAATTCAAGAATCCTTTTGGAACCACAAAAGACCTCAAATAAATACAGCTGGAGGCATTTCAGTACTTAGTCTTAAATTACACTATACAGCTACATTGATAAAGACAGCTTTGTACTAGTACAGACAGGTCAGTCAGTGAGGCAGACCACAGAACTAAGGAGTAAACTAGCAAAGCTATGCCTGCCTAATCCTTGACAAAGGAAACAGAAACATACACTTTAAAAAAAAAAATTTAAAAAGCCTATTCAAAAAATGGTGCTGGCAGAATGACGTCAACCTGCTGAAGAATGAAATTAAAGTTGTATCATCTGTGTTGTACAAAAAAACTCAATGTAAAATAGATTAAAAACCTTAATATAAAATCTGGAGCATTGGGCTGGAGAGATGGCTCAGTGGTTAAGAGCACTGATGCTCTTCTTAAAGGTCCTGAGTTCAAATCCCAGCAACCACATGGTGGCTCACAACCACCTGTAATGAAATTTGAAGCCCTCTTCTGGTGTGTCTGAAGACAGCTACAATGTACTTATTTATAATAATAAATCTTAAAAAAAAAATCTGGAGCATTGAAACTTTTAGTGGAAACCATAGGGAATCTTTTTTAAGACCCCGAAGTAGCTGTTGGAACTTTCCAAAGAGTACTTCAGTAATATAGGAAGTAGCTCCAAGTGTCAATAGGTGGGTCTACATGAAAAATGTTGCTGCACAGCCAAGAAAACCATCAGTAGACCACACAATCTACAGAGTGGGAAGAGTCTTTACCTCAGATAGCTAATATGCAAAACAGAACTGCAGAAATACTAAGTCAGCAGTTGGGCAGAACAGAATAGACAAGTGTTCAAAGAAATGCAAATGGCCAGTAACTTTTCTAAAATGGTCAGGCTCCCTAATCATCAGGCAAGTGCCATTTAAAACTGCTCTTAAGATGCTACCTCTCCCAGTTAGCATAGACAGCAATACATTTGACAAATGTTGGAAAAGATGTGGAGAAAGGAACTCTCCATGGTTCATACGAGTGCAAATTAATACAATCACTATGGGATATTCCTGGAAACGAAATCTACAAATAGGACTACTATCTGACCCAGCTATTCTACGCCTGAACATAGACCCAGAGAACTCTATACCTACTACAGAGATATTTGCATCCCGGTGTTTATTGCTGCTCTTTTCACTATAGCAAGGCAATAGAACTAACCTAGTTGCCCAGCAACAGATGAATAGATAAGGAAAATATAGTACATATTTTGTTATGTAAAATGGAGTATTCAGTCTAAAAGAAAAGTGAAATCACAAAATTTGAAGGAAAATGGGTAGACTTAGAACATATAATCTTAATCACATGATCTCAAAACAAGTCCTGATGATCTCCCTCATTCGCAGATTCTTGTTTATAATGTATACATGTGTATATGTAAATGAATTACATGTTATAAAAAAGAAAAATGCTTGCTGATGAGTTTATTTATATAGTATACTTTGTGTAAGTCTTTTTAATGCTATCTCAAGGTATAACACAATTTCAGTGTAAAAATAAGTCCTTAATTGGGCACTATCCATATGTAATTCCATGAGGGGCTATTATTGAGAGGCCTAAACTTTCTCTTTGAATATTATGCTAAAATGTAGTTCTGGGTTTTTTTTAGGTTTATTTGTTTGTTTATTGTATATGAGTACATTGTTACTATCTTCAGACACACCAGAAGAGGGCATCAGATCCCATTACAGATGGTTGTGAGACACCATGTGGTTGCTGGGAATTGAACTCAGGACCTCTGGAAGAGCAGCCAGTGCTTTTAACCACAGCCCTAAAATGTAGTTCTTTGTAAGCACTATGTTTAGTTGTTTTATTCTTCAAACAAAAAATTTTAGCTATTCAAATTACAAAGCTTCTTAGGCATATGTTTAAAGTAATAATTTTGAAAGCACTGAAAATACCTGGGAATACTGATTGTCAAAGAGTAATAAGCCAGGTATTTGTTCTTTTCACTGTGTTACAATTCTAAATTGTGTCATTATTGATGAATTATATACTTTGAGGGGTTTTTATTAAAAAAGAAAGCATACAAATGACCTGTAGATTTGAAAGACACTATTAATCACAAAAACATAAGTCACAATTTGACCAATTAGAATGGCTGTCACCTAAAAGTCAGTAGCAAATATTGAGGAGGCTGAAGAAAGGGGAACTCCTACACCTTGTATATGGAAATGTAGATTACTTGTAGCCACCATTGTAGAACCAAGTCGAAACACTAGAAATAGTACTGCCATAGGATTTAGCGCCTCTGTTACCAGGTATATCCCAGAGGCAAGTAAACCATTGACCAGGTAGATGCCTGCACTTTCATGTTTATTTCAGTACTGTTCATGACAGCCAAACATTGACGTCAACAGGTGTACGAATGGTCAAAAAGGCTACATACAAACAGAGTATTTATATAAACAAAGTATTAGTCAACTGCCTTCCTTTTTTTTTCTTTTTTAAGGTTTTATTGCATTATGAGGAGAAAAGTTACATGATTTCAATCTATCTGAATTTGTTAACATTTAAAAACATATTTTAAGTAAATAGAATTAAATCACATTCATGTTTCCCTTTTGTACCCCAACTCCTCCCAGAGACCCCCTTCATTACCTACAATATCTTTTTTGTCATATTCTTTAAAATGTATAAAATATTATAACAATAAAAATGAATATTATAGAAGTTGTTTGATATAAAACCACAATTAATTTAACAGTCTTATGTAGATGCTTGTCTATAGCAATACTGAAAATACATGTTTTTCTCAATATAAATTTTAAATAACTCCAAACGTATTAACTGTATACTTCAAAATAATACATCACTACTGGTATTTTCCTAAGTGAACATGAATATATAAAGTCTTTTTGTTCCTTTTGTATTTGATAGAGTTTAAAATCTTGGCTCTTACTGTGGTACAAGCCCAAAATAAGAACAATTTTCAGACATTGGATTTCATTGTAATAAGGCTATACTTCAATGACCCTCACAACACCAAAGGATTTTACCTCCATCGTAGCTAAGCTGAGAGTTGATAGTTCTGCTGCACCAAGAAATGAATTGTAGACTCGATTTTTGGATACAGACTTCCTGCTGTGGTCAAAGCTATTTGACTTGAGTGAGTGACTTTATTCTCAGCCCACAGAGAACAGGTTACATTCATTTAAGAAATGGTGTAGGTATTAAGATAGTCTATCCATAAAGTCTTTCACCAACTGTTTTTCAATGAACAATGGTTCTGCTTGGAGGGTGGCATGGACATTGGGTGAGGGTAAGAATCTGGTTCATTGGCTGTGATAATTTGGAAAAGCATTCGTCTCAGAGAAAGAGTAACTTATAAAGTCCTCTTCTTCAAATTTGGTATAAGAGTTACAAACGTCAAGGAAAGCATTCAGTCTCACTCTTTGCTGTTCTTTACAAGCCCCTCCCAATTTAATTGTCTGTGTTTCTTTTGGGTATATAAATACTTTTGAAATATATAAGCTGTTCTGAAAACCATAGTATAGTGTAAAAACATGAAATAAACAATACTAGGAGAGAGGCTGAGATAGGAGAAGCAAGATTTCAAGACCATTATATTGTACATAGTAAAACACTGTCACGTACAAACAAGCAAGAAGTGTATATGGATTGTACAATATTGGACCTATTTTTCCAATTACCAAATTAGAGAGACCATTGGATGACAATCAACAAATTTCTAATTCTTCATATTTTTGGATTCCAATTGATTAGGCTATGTTGGTAATATTAATTTTCATATTAAGATAGTAAGGAAAAGTAATTGTTACTTCCTGTTGTTTTTGTTGTAAGAGGTAGAATTAGGTTTGTGTGGATTTGTTGAAAACTTACTTTCTTGCTTCTTTAGGGTGTAATTTTGCTCCTTATGTTAATGTTTTCCATCTATTTATTATCCTTTGTAGGGCTGGATTTGTGGAAAGATACTGTGTAAATTTTGTCATGGAATATCTTGTTTTCTCCATCTATGGTAATTGAGAGTTTTGCTGGATATAGTAGCCTGGGCTGGCATTTGTGTTCTTGTAGGGTCTGTATCATCTGCCCAGGATCTTCTAGCTTTCATAGTCTCTGGCTAGAAGTCTGGCATAATTCTGATAGGCCTGCCTTTATATGTTACTTGACCTTTTTCCCTTATTGCTTTTAAAATTCTTTTTTTGTTTAGTGCATTTGGCATTTTTATTATTATGTGATGGGAAGAATTTCTTTTCTGGTCCAGTCTATTTGGAGTTCTGTAGGCTTCTTGTATGTTCATGGGCATCTCTTTCTTTATGTTAGGGAAGTTTTCTTCTATAATTTTGTTGAAGATATTTACTGGCCCATTACCTTGGGAGTCTTCACTCTCTTCTATACTTATTATCCTTAGGTTTGGTCTTCTCATTGCGTCCTGGATTTCCTAGGTGTTTTAGGTTAGGCGCTTTTTGCGTTTTGCATTTTCCTTGACTGTTGTGTCAATGTTTTCTATAGTGTCTTCTGCCCCTGAGATACTCTCTTCTATCTCTTGTATTCTGTTGGTGATGCTTGCATCTACGACTCCTGATTTCTTTCCTAGGTTTTCTATCCCCAGAGTTGTCTCTCTTTCTGATTTCTTTATTGTTTCTATTTCCACTTTTAGATTCTGGATGGTTTTGCTCATTTCCTTCACCTGTTTGATTGTGTTTTCCTGTAGTTCTTTAAGGGATTTTTGTGTTTCCTCTTGAAGGACTTCTAGCTGTTTACCTGTGTTCTCCTGTAATTCTTTGAGGGTGCTATTTATGTCTTTCTTAAAGTCCTGTATCATCATCATGAGAAGTGATTTTATATCTGAATCTTGCTTTTCTGGTGTGATAGTGTGTCCAGGACTTGCTATGGTGAGAGTATTGGGTTCTGATGATGCCAAGTAACCTTGGTTTGTGTTGCTTATATTCTTATGCTTGCCCCGCACCATCTGGTTATCTCTAGTGCTACCTGCCCTTGCTAAACCTGACTGGAGCCTGTCCTTCCTGTGATCCTGGTTGTGTCAGAAGTCCTCAGAGTCAAGCTGCCTCTGGGATCCTGGGATCCTTAGAGCCCCTGGGATCTTCCTCTGGTTGTTGTGGAACTGGCTGCAGAGTTTGCGCCCAAAGTCTGCTCAGGGCGCCGGCCCGCCCAGACAGACCAGAAGCAACCCAAGCCCCCAACTGTGTTTCTAAGCCTAGAGAAGATTATGCCAAGTATGTCAGATATAGACAAGTGCCACATGTTCTCACTTAAAATGTGGACGCTAAAAAGAGCTGATCTCCTTAGAAAGTAGAAAAGTGATCAGTGCAGGCTGGGAATCGGGAAGAGGAAGGGAAAGAAGAGTAACAAGGGCAGGTATCCTTTTATACTTAGCTGACAATTGTCTGTGTGTTGCAGCAAAAGTGATACAAGTGATTTTTCAATCTTTCTTTTTTTTGTTTGTTTTTTTGTTTTTTTGTTTTGTTTTCTTTTTTCGAGACAGGGTTTCTCTGTGTAGCCCTGGCTTTCCTGGAACTCACTCTGTAGACCAGGCTGGCCTAGAACTCAGAAATCTGCCTGTCTCTGCCTCCCAAGTGCTAGGATTAAAGGCGTGCGCCACCACCGCCCAGCAATTTTTCAATATTTCTAACATAGTGCTACATGTTTAAAGTGATAGCTATATGCTTTTCAACTTTATCTACTCATTACATAGTACAGTATGTATTGAACATTTACTACGTCAGTTAAAAGTAAAAATAAGCTAGCTCGATTATGGTGGTATCGCATGCTTATAATTCCAAAATGCAGGAGACAGTGACAAGAAGATGACAGGTTCAAGGCCACCCTCAGCAAATTTAAGCCATACAGGACTACATAGTAAAATCTTATCCTTTAAAAATTTAGTAAAAATTAAATATAGGTAAAGTGGGTTTTTTTAAGATTTATTTATTTTATTATATGTAAGTACACTGTAGCTGTTTTCAGACACTCCAAAAGAGGGAATCAGATCTCGTTATGGATGGTTGTGAGCCACCATGTGGTTGCTGGGATTTGAACTCAGGACCTTCAGAAGAGCCATCAGTGCTGTTAACCACTGAGCCATCTCTCCATCCCCCTAAATAAAGTTGCATCTTTAACTATTACAAGATAAACCAACCATGAAGTATAACAAATAAACAGTGGACACAAAACTGGGAGAACCACTGGATTAAAAGATACTAAATACACTGAACTCATAGGATTAAACAAAACATAAAAGAAAATGATTCCTGATACTAAAAGATGATTGAAAATTTGAATACTAATGTATTTGATAATAGCAATTTGTTTATTTGTTTTGACTGTGGTATGGGACACAGCTTGTATGTATGCACATGTGTGCATCTGCATGTGGAGACCTGATGTCAGCTTCAAGTGTGCTTCTTCAGTAGCTATCCACTTTACTTTTGAAGGCAAGGTCTCTCACTAGCCTATGGACCACCAACTAGGCTGGGCAAGCTGGCCTCAACAAGTCTGAAGAGCTACCTAATCTACCTCCCCAGTGCTAGTGCTATAAGCCCACCATGCCCAGCTTTTTCACTTTGGTGGAAAGTAAAGCAGGTACTTTATTGACTGAGCCATTTTTCCACCCTTTAAAGAAAGGTGCATTAGAACCATTTACAAATGGAATACTATCTGGCCTTTGTCTCTAATAGGAGCAGAAGTAATGAAAGACAAAGATAAAGCAGGATTAGCTGAACTGATTGTTAGTTACGTGTTTAAAGTTTTCCAGTTGAGCGCTCTTAGATTATCATAAGAATAGGTTGATACATAGTCCATTCTGGTACCTGGAATATAGAATCTTCCCATTTCCTCTTTGTGCCTCTTTCTGTCCTATATCTTTCTCCTCATAAGACCTTAGGATACTAAAGCTGAGGACTTTTTTTATTCTTGCCAATGAAACTGGGGAAAGGAGGAACACTGTCAAGTCATCTAGAGAAGAGATAATAAAAAGAAGTAGAGGAAGCCATCAGTGATTCTCAGCTCCATGCTACTTGCCCTGCTGGAAGATGGAGAGTACAGGGCAGTGATACGACCTGCAGGCTACAAGCACAAGTGAGCCTCAGGGCAGAGAACATCAAGGGTAGGGAGGTGTGTAGCTGCCCAGTCCTCACATAGAACCTATCCCCAGATGCCCTGCCTAGCTACAACATCACCCTGACTCTGGGTAACAGCAGGATACAAATCTCAACAGTGGTCCACTGTTTATGGTGCTTCAGAAACCAAAGCAACAGCAACATGCAATGAATATTTGCATATAAAGCTGTTTGGGCAAAACAATTATATATATTTATATATATATATATATATATATATATATATATATATACACACACACACACACACACACATATATATATATATACACACACACACACACACACACACACACACACACACACACTGTGTGACACACTGCCATTTCCAATGTGACTGCCACAAATGACCATGCAATGGAGAGGACAGAACAGTGAAGGTGGGGTACAGAGAGGCAATGCAAAGGCAGAAACCACATGGTCATCCATGATCCATAGTCTCGTTGACAGTAAAGGAAAAGGAAGCTACTTTTACAGTGGTAACTGCAGGCTCAGTCTTGAGACTTGAGAAGGGACATAGAAAGCTTCTGTGACAATCCCTGCCTCCACCAAAGCCCCCTCAGTTAAAAAAAAAAAAAAGTAACAGGCTAGAAAGAAAGCCTTCAAAGAAAACTCATTAAAATTGGGATGAGGATGCTTTCTACAATTGATGGCTTCTGACAGGAGTGCAGGTGGGCAGGTGGAGAGGAGCTGGCCATTGAGAGTTTGATATGGACACACAATTTGGACTTGCTTTTGCCTTTTTTGTTTCTTTCTTTCTTTCTTTTTTTTTTTTTGGTGGGGAGAGAGGTCTTAAGTGTGAGGTGGACCTGGGAAGTGAGTATGATTGTGGCACATGATGTGAAATTCCCAAATAATCAATAAAATATTGTATACTAAAGTTATACTTTGTATTGTACTTTGGCTTTTCACTTTTCATGTGGCTGCCCCTTGCATGTGTAAAGTGCCAAACCATTGTCTCACACTTTGCAAGCACTGTGCTATAAAGTAAGGACCATGAATAAGTGCTGTGATACAGCGACAGTTGGTAACTGGGAAGACAACGAGCAATGTGTGATTAACATATAAAGTGATGGCATACACACTTGAGAGGGGATAACTCATTCCGGGCATGATGCAGTGGCCTAGTTGAAGTGTCACACACTACATGGACTAGAATTTGGAAGTGATGGTTTGTTTATTTCTTTTCACTCATTATTTTAAGATTACAGGAAATTACAGCAATTAAAACTTTAGAAAATTAAATGCACATTAACAGACTATAGTTTTGACAATTTTTATAGCTTCTATATAGATCCTTTTTATGTCTTGGAAGACTTCCATGCTATATATACAGTGAGGAATTGAACAACTAGACAGATTAATAAAAAAGAAAGACAAACCAACCAGACTTAGCAAATGTCTGTATAACTGTGTGTTTCTCTCTCCACTTTTGTCAATTATTACATTTTCCTAATGGTTGAGCACCTTAATTATAATAAATGTGTTTATGATGAGTAAAAAAAAGATGGGGAAGAGGATGCAGGTTAGCTGCCAAGGTCTTTACGAATACAGCTAAGTGGTGGAAAGAGAAGGGTCAGAAGCCCAAAGTCAGCTTTAGATCGATGGTGAATTCAAATTCAAATGCAGCCTAAGCTACATAACATGCTGCCTTAAAGAAAGGTAACGATAAAGGAGTGGCAGAGATTAACTATGGAGCAGAGACTGAAGGAAGGACAAGCATATAGCTATCTCCTGAGAGGCTCTGACAATACTTGACTAATACAGATGTAGAGGCTCACAGCCATTCATTGAACTGAGTACATGGTCCCCAATGAAGGAGTTAGAGAAAGATTCTACGAAGCTGAAGGGTTTGAAGCCCCTTAGGATGAACGACAATTACTAACTAGTACCCTCAGAGCTCCCAGGGACCCAACCACCAATCAAGGACTATACAGGGTGGGACTGATTGTTCTGGCAGCATGTGTATAGTAGAGGATTGCAAATTTGATCATCATTAGGAAGAAAGGACCTTGGCCTTGTGAAGGTTTTGTGCCCCAGTGTAGGGGAATGCCAGGGCCAATAAGTGGGAGAGGGTGGGGTGGCAGGCATGGGGAGGGGGGAGGCAAAAGGGATTTGTTCTTGTTGTTTTTGTTTGTTTGTTTGTTTGTTTTTTGGAGGGGAACCTGGGAAAGGAGAAATTTACATGTAAATAAAGAAAATATCTAATAAAAAAAGAAAGGTAACATAGAATACAGAAAAAGTGAAAGCACCAACTAATAGCATTGACTGTTAGGATAATACAGTCGTAAGCAATTATTTTATTTCTTTTACCTGTTAATACCATAGGATTATTATTATAATGAGATTGTATTATATAGGTATATAAACACTTCTTTGTAAATAAAATATAAAGTTTAGATTTCTTAAACTTTGGTTCCATGATTATGAACCATTTCCATGAAATGAGACCATTATTCTTAGATCTTTAACTACTGAAGCATCATCCTTCTGTCATTCTGGTTTTCAGTCAGCTCTTACAATTCAGTCTAATCTATGGATTGTGAATCTTAAAATAGAAACTTTTTAAGTATCCTTTTTTTAAATTCTTGTGTTCTGATATTACAGATTTATTTGAGGTTTTTAGATTACCAAATGGAACACTCAAATGAATGCAAAAGAAATTTTGTAGCAGTCTATGATGGAAGCAGTGCTATCGAAAATCTAAAGGCCAAGTTCTGCAGCACTGTGGCTAATGATGTAATGTTGAAAACTGGAGTGGGAGTGATCCGGATGTGGGCAGATGAAGGTAGTCGGCTTAGCAGGTTTAGGATGCTCTTCACATCCTTTGTGGAACGTAAGTAAATAATTCAAATTTATTATGTAATGTTCACTCATTCACAATATGCTTACTGAATACCTACCTTTTGACAAAAAAAGTACTTGGTTTTATAACATCATTTTGTAAACTGTCACACTTCACTTTTCAACTTAACAGGAACATTTTTTTCTCCAACTGACTTACAGCAAACCCTACACCAAGTCTGGCAAGATGTGAACAAGATCTGAACAAGAGTGAAGACGGTCAGGGAAGAATCTGGAGTCAGATTACAACACATACAACAAATAATGATCCATAACAGATTTACATGCCATAACAACACTAGTTTATACTTTTAAACATGAAGTGAAGCATGTTTGTTTAAAAAGCATCAACATTAATTTTATTAGAAACCGTGAATTGTCCAGAGAAATCATATTTAACTCTTTTAGATATTAGTGCTTTGTTAACATGAGGTCAGAAAAGGATGTGGAAACTGGAGTTAAGGATAGTTGTAAGCTACCCATGGGTGCTGCGAATGGTATTTGACTCCTCAAGAACAAGCATTCCTAACCACCGAGCCATCTCTCTATCCACAAAGTAATACTTAACGACATGAATAATTATGTATCTAAAAACATGTTGAAAGGATGAGAGGTGATTCCCATTTTTAAAAGTTTTACTGTTATGCAGGCAAAAAAAAAAGTGTTAACATGTAAATAGCAGCAGACATTGGGGGCTTCTCTAGGGATTTCCTAACTTAAAATAGTTATCAGGCAGGGAATGATGGTACACACCTTTAATACCAGCACTCCAAAGGCAGAAACAGATAAATATTGAACTCATAGGCGTGAGAGTTCAAGGCCAGTCTAGTCTATAGAAATGTTTCAAGACAGCCCAAACTGCATAATAGAGAGATGCTATCTCAAAAGGAAACAAAAACAAAAAGGGAAAGAAAGGCAAATTACACAAGGCGGGCAGTGGTGGCGCACACCATTAATCCCAGCACTTGGCAGAGGCAGGCAGATTTCTGAGTTCGAGGCCAGCCTGGTCTACAGAGTGAGTTCCAGGACAGCCAGGGCTATACAGAGAAACACTGTCTCAAAAAAAAAAAAAAAAAAAAGCAAAAACAAAAACAAGAAAACAAACAACCAAAAAAAAAAAAAAACAAAGCAAGTTACCAATTTGGCTATTATTGACTTCTACAAACCACCAAAAATTTACAGACTGGGTTCAAGATTTTGTCTTTTGTTTTTTAACTCTTATTCTTAAATAGTTTTGAATTTACAGAGATTTACAAAAATAGTGAAAATTTTATATATCTATTCAGATTTTCTTATTGCTAACATCTTTACAAACAAGATAAAATTAGCATTGATATACTATTAGCCAATCTATAGACATTCACAATCATTATTTTTGCCCTTAATGGCTTTTTTCCTTTTTCTTTTTTTTTTTTAAAGACTCATTCATTTTATGTATATATGAGTACATTGTCTCTGTATTGATGGTTGTGAGCCATCATGTGGTTGCTGGGAATTTGAATTCAGGACCTCTGCTCACTCTGGTCGGCCCCACTCATTCCAGCTCTGCTAGCTCCAGCCTAAAGATTTATTTATTTGGATGCCAGCAAGTGCTGGCTGACAGGAGCCTAATATCATTGTCTCCTGAGAAGCTCTGACAGTACCTGACTAATACAGAAGTAGAGGCTCACAGTCATCCACTGAATTGAGCATAGGGTCCCCAATGAAGGAGCTAGAGAAAGGACCCAAGGAGCTGAAGGGTTTGCAGTCCCTTAGGAGGAACAACAATATGAACTAACCAGTACCCTCAGAGCTCCCGGGGACTCAACCACCAACCAAGGAGTACACATGGTGGGACTCATGGCTCCAGCAGCATATGTATAGCAGAGGATGGCCTAGTCAGTCATCAATGGGAGGAGAGGCCCTTGATCCTATGAAGGTTCTGTACCCTAGTGTGAGGAATGCCAGGGCCATGAAGTGGGAACGGGTGGGTTGGTGGAGAGGGGGAAGAGGGAGGGAACAGGGGGTTTTTTTCCCCCAAAGGAGAAACCAGGAAAAGAGATATCATTTGAAATGTAAATGAAGAAAATATCTATTAAAAAAAAAAGATTTCTTTATTATATCTAAGTACACTGTAGCTGTCTTCAGACGCACCAGAAGAGAATGTCAAATCCCATTACAGATGGTT
Organism: Montemys delectorum; assembly: GCA_019843815.1. NCBI lineage: Eukaryota > Metazoa > Chordata > Mammalia > Rodentia > Muridae > Montemys > Montemys delectorum. Next base: position 54,548 of record JADRCD010209691.1, on the reverse strand, counting down.
GTAATGTGGTTGCTGGGATTTGAACACAGGACCTTTGGAAGAGCAGTCAGTGCACTTAACCGTTGAGCCATCTCTCCACCCCTCCTTTTTCTTTAATGTCTTTTTGATGATCTAGTTTCCCACCTTGCTTTTAGTTGCCAAGTATCCTTGGTCTTTACACGAGGAGCATACTAGTTAGTGTTTTAATAAACTGTCCACACATTTGGGTTTATGTGATGTTTTCCAAATGATTCACCGAGAGCACACATTTCATCTAGAATACTAATGTACCTCCTCAGCTATGTCAGTGAAGTGTAGGTATGGAGTGCTAATTGTCGTCTTAGTAATGCTGATTGGGTGCGATATTGACTCCACCTATTTTCCTAATGGTATGCCAGTTTTCCCCAATTACAGAATTCTTTTCTTTACTAGTCTTTTGGGAACTGTGAAAATACCTTGTCACAACTAACTTTAGCATCCATTGAAATTTCTGTCTAACTTGCAACAGTTATTTGTTCAGTGTTTACCTGATTTTCATAATTCCTTCTTCATATTCTAATTAGATTTTTGCTGTGAGGAGAAACTAATCTAGTCTTTCCCTCAAGTATGTATTCAGTTCTTGTGTGCACTATTCCTAGGAAGACATAAGCAAATGTCTATTCATGCTAAGGAAAAAAGTCAATGATAGACCAAAGTCAAGACGCTACCAAAACCCAGCTTTATGAACCAATGAGTTTTACCATGGTTACTTACAAGAGCAGAAGTGACTCAAAGACTGCTGAATCTCCAAAGCCCACTCCACTATGAGTGACAGTTCACAAAGCTGGAAAATTGGAGCACATTACACAACTTGAAGGCAGCTCAACCAGTTGGAAAGCAGCTCAGCTGGCCTGACAGTCTCCCAGCAGTCCTTACTACTTAACCTGTCTAGGGAAGGAACTAGTGGATCTGTCTAGTTTCAAGGACTTACTCAAGTCTCTGACTTGTTTACTCTTCTTATTTGTAAGAGCTTCCCCACAGGATAGAGATTTTATCCCAGAAAAAAATTCTATATACCAATTGTATATATACCAGTGGGCTTATATGTATTTATTCTGTTATTATATTATATTGTAGGAAATATTTAAAAACAATCCACGCTAACGCCAGCATGGCACCAGCAGACAGGCCAACCTGTTCTCGGCCCAGCAGGCTCTCTGACTCAGAGCTCCAAAATCTCTCCACCTAGCTCCCTAAAGTCCCATGGCAGGCCACTGCCGCACACGCCCCACGCTTCCAAATTCCTGTGGCTGGCTGCGTGCCCTACCAGGGTGCTTTTCTCTGGAACCCAGCAGAGTTACTGAGTGAAGGAAAACACCACACAATCTTAGTTTACAATCAACGTGTAACACAATCGTTGGGCACAGCAACTAGCATTCTAATTTGTAAGCTATTCTAAGTTATAAATCCTCTGGTAGCGGATCTGCCACCTGAACTGGGGGCCTCCCCTACCTACACTGTTCCCTTCATGGTCTCTCCTGTTCAAAAGAAGTATCTTTCTCCTGCCTCCCCTCTTCCTCTCTCTAACCCGGAAGTCCCACCTACACCTTGCCCAGTGATTGGTCCCTGAAATTTTTATTCTTTAGAGGAAGATTCTGCCACATTGATATATTACCATTATTATTCTAGAATCTTGGGATTTTGTTGTATAAAGTCCCAGCTTCAACCCCATGAGTCTCTGAGTTTGCCTCCTCTCTCCCTCAGTGTCCAGTCATTGGTTGGTTGGTTGATTGGTTTTTTTGGTTTTTTGAGACAGGGTTTCTCCGTATAGCCCTGGCTGTCCTGGACCTCACTCTGTAGACCAGGCTGGCCTCGAACTCAGGAATCCATTTCCCTCTGCCTCCCAAGTGCTGGGATTAAAGGCGTGCGCCACCACGGCCCGGCCCAGTCATTAGTTTTAATACTACACTTTATGACATTACCTGGTGAAACAGGCCCACTGTATTTTCCCAACCCTAGAACTAACCATATTTCTAGGGACACACTTTTATTCCTTTTCTTACTGTGAAAAACATGTCTAGATTTCCCAATATATTGATTTATTTAACCCCAATATACACATAATTTCAAAACTACTACAACTGCATACATTATCTACGTAAGGAATGTCCTAAGAGAGTATTTTATTTGTGTGCAGTTCTTTTTTTTTTTACATATTATGATAAAATACACATCAACCAGTTCTACATGTGTGTGCAAATTAGTGGTGCTTAACATTCAAGAATATCTATCTTGCCAAGCAGTGGTGGCGCATGCCTTTAATCCCAGCACTTGGCAGGCAGAGACAGGAGGATTTCTGAGTTCCAGGCCAGCCTGGTGAATTCTGGGACAGTAAGGGCTATACAGAGAAACTCTGTCTTGAAAAAACAAAACAAAACAAAAAAAAAGTATACGTATCTTCTACAGTTACGACCATTGTCTTAGTCACTGTCTTATTCCTGTGAAGAGACATCATGGCTAAGGCAACTCTTATAGAAGAAGCCATTTTATTGAGGGCTTGCTTACAATTTTAAGGGGTTAGGTTATTATGATTGTGGTGGTGAGCTTCACAGCACACATGGCGCTGGAGCAGTAGCTTAGAGAGGCCTACATCCTGATTAACAAGTTAAGAGAGAAAACCTAGGTCTGGCATGAGCTTTTGAAACCTCAAAGTCCATCCCCAGAGACACACCTCCTCCAATAAGACCACACCTCCTAATCCTGCTATGGGGGGTGTTCTTATTCTAACTGCCACACCACACCATTACAGGTGTCTCTACAATGCCCAGCAATTTTTATGTTTGTTTCTTGAAACAGACTGAACTTCATGATAATTACCCTGGAGTTAATTACCACCTGCCCAGGAATTTTAGTGAATGATGCCTTATAGAGGAGTCAGCCTTCATAGCAAAGAAGTTTTAGGTAGTTTCCATCTAGCTACACTTCCATGTTTTGCTTAGGGCTTCCTGAGAGCCCACTAACTTCCTGTTTCCCCAACCAATACTGAGAGTCAGTAGAAGCAGTAAGATGCCAGTTATATTGCTGATACTGTGTATGAAGTGACCATGGACTCCATAGATTCCAAAATCACTCAAATCTACCTCTAGAGGGAAATATATTACGACCCTGGCTGTATTTTAGTGAGGGTTATTGTATACTTATTAAGACAAAGACATGGATTGGAGAGGAATTTATTAATCCAATACATATTTTAGATCTTTAACCTTGAAAAAAACTTTGGGAATTTGGTTTAATTTGGTTTTGGTTTTTCAAGACAGGGTTTTTTTGTAGCCCTGGCTGTCCTGGAACTCACTCTGCAGACCTCGTTGGCCTCAAACTCATAAATCCGCTTGACTCTGCCTCCTGAATACTGGGATTAAAGACGTGTACTACAAAGACCACCTGGAAAAAAACTTTTAGTATAGTGTGTGTGTGTGTGTGTGTGTGTGTGTGTGTGTGTGTGTGTGTGTTTACTCTGGATCACATGGTACCATATGCTCAGTTTTGTCTGTAGTGTAGAATTGTATCTTAGCAAAAGCAAGTACACTGTATCATGATCTAGCATAAAAAATGTTCACCTGTACATAGGAAATAGAGACATAAAACATTGCAGAAACACACTGAAGGGATTAAACTCTTGAGAAAATTAAAGGCATTTTTCTTTTTTTCTCTCTTTTTTTTTTTTCCTGAGACAGGGTTTCTCTGTATAGCCTTGGCTGTCCTGAAACTCACTCTGTAGACCAAGCTGGCCTCAAACTCAAAAATCTGCCTGCCTCTACCTCCCAAGTGCTGGGATTAAAGGCGTGCGCCACCACAGCCCAGCACAGGGGCATTTTTCGTAGATGAGAAAGCATTAAAAGTTTTCTTGAACTAGACATATGTAATGTCAACACTTGGGAGGTTGAGGCAGGAGGATTTCAAGTTAGAGGTCAACCTAAGCTATTGGATGAGACTCTGTCTCAGAAAACCAATAGGAAAATAAAATTATCTTGAAAACCAAAAAGCATTTAAGAAAAGTAGACATCCCACCTGAAAGAGCTCCCTCCACCCAGCTAAAGTCAGATTCTGAAGTACAAAATAAATGAAGATGGGTTTGTGGTCCATGTGTCACTGTTCTTAGCAACATTAGTTTTCTTTTTTCCTACAGCTCCCTGTACAAGCAGCACATTCTTTTGTCATAGCAACATGTGCATCAACAATTCTTTAGTCTGTAATGGTATTCAAAACTGTGCATACCCTTGGGATGAGAATCATTGTAAAGGTAAGTCCAATGCAAAGGCAACCTTTCTGTGAGGAGTGGGGTTCTTTCAGAAGAAAGGGCCTAAAGTTCCCTTTTTACAGATGTGCCTACCATAGTTGCTCTAGCAGAGTTACACACATAGTAACAATTTTTACAGGTTAATTTACTTCTTGGATGTTATAAAAGAAATATTTAACAAAAGCATTTCTTTGTAGAGTATATTCAGAAGTGTGCCTCCATATTTTATGCCCTGATTTACATTATTGTTGAACTTTGTGTTATAAATACCCTGTGTGTAGTTACCAGATAGTTCAGAGGGTTACCTCAAGAACAGAATGACTAACTTGACCAACTAATAGGTTCTTGCGATGAGTATGAAAACACTGTCTAATAAAATCAACTAGTAGATTATTATAGTGATGTAAAAGCAGTACATTAGAAAATGTTTCTTTTTTTTCTATATCAAGTTATTTCTATATTTTTACAGGTTTTTTGGTTGTTTTTGTTTGTTTGTTTGTTTTTTGTTTTTTTGTTTTGTTTTTCAAGACAGGGTTTCTCTGTGTAGCCCCGGCTATCCTGGAACTCACTCTGTACACCAGGCTGGCCTCAAACTCAGAAATCCGCCTGCCTCTGCCTCCTAAGCGCTGGGATTAAAGGCATGTGCCACCACTGCCCGGCTCTATATTTTTAAGATTTATTTATTTTATGTATGTGAGGACACTGTAGCTTTCTTCAGACAGATGGTTGTGAGCCACCATGTGGTTGCTGCGAATTGAACTGAGGACCTCTGGAAGAGCAGTCAGTGCTCTTCACTGCTGAGCCATCTCTCCAGCCCAAGTTATCTTTATTTCTAACATACTTTGAAAGATAAATGTGATGATGAGATAGGCATTGGATACCTATAACTTGGTTGTCACTTGAGTTGGAAAAATAAAATTTATCTGTCTTTCATCTTTCTAAGAGTTGAATAAACAAGTGCCTCACTGTGGGAAGCCGATGTATAATCTGATGGCCACGTTAACTACTTGACATACAAGTATTTTATCATCTCGAAACAGTAGACCATGGTGGTACATCTGGATTGTTAGGCTGATCCCACAGATATGAATCAACACAGTAGTTTGTTGAATCTGCCTTATGGCAGAAACTTAATAGATCAAGAGTATTTGTTTTTAAATTTTTCATATTAGTGTAATTTGCAGATTGTAGGCCCTTGTGAACCTTTTGAGTAAGGGAACCAAGTACTTTAGTTGTTCTTTGCCCTAGCTAGCTATATCATTATTTGTTACTTGACTCAGAAATCATGGAAATAGTATTTTCTATTTTTTTAAAAACCAGTTTTTCAGTGTCTCATATATTTGACCCAAATTTCCTGTTTTTCCTAAAAATGACTAGCCAATCTATATTGGAACTCCTATAAATGAATTTTGATAAACCTCAACATCTCTTTCTTACAGAAAAGAAAAAAGCTGGACTATTTGAACAAATCACTAAAACTCATGGGACAATTATTGGCATTACATCAGGAATTGTCTTGGTCCTTCTCATTATTTCTATTTTAGTACAAGTGAAACAGCCCCGGAAAAAGGTTATGGCTTGCAAAACTGCATTTAATAAAACTGGGTTCCAGGAAGTATTTGATCCTCCTCATTATGAACTATTTTCACTAAGAGAGAAAGAGATTTCTGCAGATCTGGCAGATTTGTCAGAAGAACTTGACAACTACCAGAAGTTGCGGCGCTCCTCCACGGCCTCCCGGTGCATTCATGACCACCACTGTGGATCTCAAGCATCCAGTGTCAAACAAAGCAGGACCAACCTCAGTTCCATGGAACTTCCCTTCCGAAATGATTTTGCACAACCACAGCCAATGAAAACATTTAATAGCACCTTCAAAAAAAGCAGCTACACTTTCAAACAAGCTCATGAATGCCCTGAACAGGCTCTAGAGGACAGAGTGATGGAGGAGATTCCCTGTGAAATTTATGTCAGAGGGCGAGAAGATTCTGCACAAGCATCCATATCCATCGACTTTTAATTGTTGACTAAAAGCATTATTATTAAGAGTGTATACAGCCTACACCAACACCCATTCTGTCTCCGCATCCAATCTTGTTCTATCAAATTTAAAACACCCTTCATAATTTATCATAATGCTGATGATTTTATTATCTCAGGCAATCTATATATGTGAAACCAACTAAGAAACTTAATGTATTCAGTGGAAAGAAGTCATCATCTGCTGTTGGTATCTTACCTACAAAACAGCAAATAGTCATGTTGAGTCAGGCAGAGCAGCCTAGCGCTGTTAACACTGGTTACAGTTCATTTTGCACAGCCCCGTCAGCTTCACCTCACAGTAAATTTAAAAGATTTTTCTTTATATTCCTTTGGTCCTTTTTTCTGTTATGTTTTATTTGCCTGTAGTTTTACCATTTCAGTTTCCTGCAGAAGGGGATAATATGTCATTTAATTTAGCATGTCCATGTGTTTGCTCTTAAATGTGTAAAATATGGCTAGTACTGTAATGAGTGGCAGACATATTTTATTTCTTCCTGACTGAGTTCTACACTGTTGTCTTTAATAACTGCATCTTTAGTTCTGTTTTTCTCTGAGAAGTAATATATGACATGATTTATCACCTTTAAATCATGTTTCATGTTAGGTATACTACAAAAGTAAAAATCCTGGGGTATATTATTACCAGATACATATGACTAGAATTTTGAGAAAGATTAAAAACTTGTAGCAACTTCTGAAGTTTTCCCCATTGGGTCTCAATTCAGTGACAGACATTCATCCCAGTAATCAGGGTCCTAGAATTCACTTGTGAGCCGACCTTTAATTATGGCTCCATGCAGAGCTTCTCAGATGTTCTTATCTATCATCTTTCAAAAAGATTTCTTTGTTCTCTTGGTATTGGTTTGTCTTTGACACATGGCCATGGAAATTCTGAGAGAAACTGTGAGCCTTTACATAGCTTCTGCTTGGGACACTGCATTTTTCTACCCATTATTGAGAATAGCAACTTCAACTTTTTTTAAGCTGCACTTTTGACCTTATGTTTTGTAAAGTATATAAAACAATAATTTATAAACATGATATCAAAACTCATTGTGTTTTTTTAGACTTTTGATATTATTTGATATTGTATAAACTTTATTAGATCAAAATTTAAGACATACAAGACAATTTCTTTAAGTGTTCACAATAGTGACTTCGTGTAGACATATACTGTGATGGGACTGTGCTATAACTTATTCTAAAGACCTTGCCCATGGTGATGTATGTGTACATACCCTTTTCTTCCTTTTGCTGCTGTGTTAGTTGGTAATAAGTTTTTCACTGTGTGGTATTTATTGTTCTAAATCACAACAGAAATCTTATATTAAAGTATACATTAATTCATGATCCTCCCATTATTTATATCAGGAATCCTTTGAATAAGATGTAGATGAGTAAGAATTCATATATCTAATGATAACCAATGTAGATAATGCCTTTTTAAAGAGGTAAAATCTGTTTCTATATTGAACTAAAATTCCAATGAATGAAAAATTTAAGTTTCACTAGATTTCATTTATTTTTTTAAGTACTACATAAATCTGATTTCTCAGATTACTAAAAACTTTGACCTTTAGTGTGATGGACTTTCTGACCAAAGTATGTCTTCTGTATGACATTTTTTAAAAAAAAAAAAAAAAAAAGGAAATTATACCACGGATATGGGAAAACTCACCCTTGGCATGAGCATGACTTAATTTTTTAAGTAAGTTGATGTTCCTGCTTTGTAAAATAGAACTTGGGAAAGTAAAAGGAATCTCAAAACATAGTAGTCACTGAACTATACAGAGAAAAATTAAATAACTTTGTTCTTTCAGTAACTATAAGCATTTTATTAGGTGACTTAGATCAGCCACTGTTGCAACACCATAGTAAATACTTAAAATTGATAGCTATGATACCATAGTGAAATAAAAATTAACATACTTCCTTTATAAATTATATCCATTATAAAAATAGTTGTCATACTCATTATTAATTTTATGATTATGGAGTTTATAGTATGCCTTCATACATCATGATCACTTGTAGCTGTATTTTTATTTTTAACACTGTATCCTATTTTAAAGGAATTTGATGGGGGCTACAAAACAGTTGTTTGTACAAAGTACTGAACATTACAACCATGTAAATTTGCATGATCTCATGCATCAGCAAGAGAAACTTGGATGATCATTTGGTTCTAAATTCTCCAACTAACTAGAAAGTTGTTCCTTTTCTCAGTAGAAAACACTTATATTCAGAGACTAAAGTGAAAGCCATAAATTTAGTAGTGATAAATATGAAATGAAGCTGTCTTACATGAGTTATTATACCCTACAAATTACCTGTGTTAAACATGCATTCCAATGAAAATGCAAAGCCGGGGGGTATTGAAAATCTCCAGTGCAAGAAAGTACTGAGGACCAACTATATGATATCAAAGCCTTGCTGCCCTTCATCCCAAGTTTCCTAAAAGCTGTCAGCTCCCAAGTGGCCACAGACTACAACCTACACATCCCACTGTCTCAGAGACGTCAGAATAAACTCCACATCCCACTGTCTCAGAGATGTCGGAATAAACGGTTATTCGTTTGCAGAAGAGGGTTATCAATATAAATAGTCTTTAAAAACCAAAGGATATTCACTTTTCACATCACGGATCTAAAAGGCTTTCTTAGCTTTGGTTTAGGAGAGTCTGTCACTATCCTACATGTGTTTTGTATAACTGCTAGGCATTAAGGAGCCGCAGTCTTCACTGAATGTTTCTGTAGTTCGGATACTACCTGAGAGGGTACTCGCTTGTGTCAGGAACATGTCAGCTAAGATAAGAAAAGGCTGCTTGTAGTTCCAGGAATAATTAGCATTCAGAGATTACACTTTGTTGCAAAATGGTGTCTGCTGTATGCCCACATTTATCTACTACAAGTGTTAAGAGAAATGTGCCTGAATCACATTGATTGTGGACAGAAGGAACATTATTTTTGTTCTGTTTAAAGATCCAAGAGAGATGATTTCTAGCCTAGTTTTGTCAATGAGAAGACAAAACCCTAAAGGTGTAGTAACTCCCCATAGCTCCAGACTCCTAGCCCAGTGACTTTCCTTGGCTTCTTCTCTCCCTGCTTAGCTTTATAAGTCACACAGTTCCAAACATCAGCTTAGATGTTCCACGCAAAGCTTGTTAGTTACGCTTACTTAAAATGCAATGCTGTAGTTTTGTATACATTGGGGGTTTCACCCTCCCTTTTTAATTTAAATAACACTGTTATCCTATCATTTTTGTTACCAGGCTTCCTTGGCATCTGCAAAATATGTAATTATTGTGAATCCTTAGTAAACAGTGCTGGTTAGCAACACATGGGCCGATGCCAGAAAGAAAGCTCTATGCTTTCACTTTTGTACATTTTTAAAGTTAAAATTAACAATGTACATTATAGAAATTAAATATTGGGGTTCTGTAGCTTGAGTTTTGAGAATTATTTGAGTGTGAACCACTGTAAGAGAACAAGCTGACTTGGGATGTCCTTTCAGCTTCCTACATCATCTGTTACCTGTTATATACCTCTCCTAATAATATGTTCTTCCTTACCCCGCTTTTTAAAATACTTTTGATTATATTTCTGAGATTGGTTTACTGGCTCACAAAGCCTCCAAGCTAATGATGAGGGTGCACGTATAGTGAGTACTACCTAAACTTGTTTTTTTTTTTTTTTTTTAAGCAGTAGATTTTTATTAGAGAGAAACTTCCAGATCATGTAAAACTTCTCATGTGCTTAATCCAGATTGGCACTTTAAAGTACTTAACCCTTGAAATGCAAATAAAAATTCCTGTTTTGATTTTCTTCCTTGCCTCAATTTCTGAAATGTATAAAACTAAAACATTTAGGCCACTTTGGGCATTTATAGGCCCTTTCTAAAACAGTTGGAATTTCCTATTTGCTACTTTCCAAATAAAATAGTCATAGTTGAGATTTATTTGTTAAAGCACCTGTGGATGATTATTATACTTAAAAAGCATATTTTACTTTTAAATTAGCAGAATATGAGCTTTTAAAAAAAAAAAAAAAAGAGTTATAGGATGGAGAGCTGAAGATATGGCTCAGGAGTAAAGAGCACTTACCAAGCTTCCAGAAGACCAGGTTTTAATTCTCAGCACTCATAAGGCATCTTGCAACCACCTTTAACTCACAGTTGCAGAAGATTTATCTCCCTCTTCTGGCCGCTATGGGTTCCAGGTGTGCATGTGGTACACAGACAGACATGCAGACAAAAACAGTCATATATGTGTGTGTGTATGTATAATTTGATACTCATAGCTCTTGAATTGAACTTAAGGCCCACTCAGCAAGAGGTTTCTCGTTCTAGAAACCTAGCCAACCACCCAAGACTAGTGAAATCAGATCTTGGAGGAAAACCCACAACTGCATTTTACTAAACCAGCACAATCATCAACTCTATTCTAAACATTTATCCTTATCCGACAGATAAGTGTAGTCCTCACCCCTCGTCATCAAGGAAATTTCTCATTGTAATGGAAGGAGTCTATTACAGAAAACCACAACTGATCAAACTACATAGTTGTAAGCCCAATCCCAACTGATACTTCTACAACACAACTTATGTTCTTAAGACTTGGGATCTGTATGAGGATGATTATAAGAACCACATAAACAGGAAGTTTGCTGTGAGTCTATGTCTCCTTGAAATGTCAGAAAAACTATATCCATGAAGTCTCACTAACATGCCTGCCTAAACATTACCCAACAGGGATGACATCAGTAGACATGCTAGCATGGAAGGGGAAATTCAAAAGACCTTGACCCTAGACAAACTATATGCAACTAAGAAATGCTGACAGCTGGAGAAATAGTATTCCAATTCCCCAGGGAAGAGCAGAGCAATTGGCTGGTTATCCAGTATCACCACATGGTCAGCCCTGAAAGCAAACATACATTTAACATCCAAATTGAGCAGATTGTATTTTTATATATTTAAGCAGGTAGGTAGGTAGAATAATTTAGGAAATGTCATACAGACACACACACAAACACACACACATGTAACATCAAGGAAAAGGAAGCTGCGAATTTGAGAACAAGAGTACATGTGAGGGATTGGAGTAAGGGAAGGAAGGGGGAATGATATAAAGTCTCAAAAAAAAGTAAAAATATAAAATTAAAATATTTTAAAGATCCCTTCTGGCTGGTGCCTTCTGCTGGGGCTGATCACCAGCTTGTCTGCTCCTCGAAAAACACTTCAGTCTCAAGGCATCCAGGATGCCCATGCATGCAGAGCAGCTGTTCAGCTGCACACAGGTCAACAGACTCCACAGTCTGAAGGCCTTCCAGTGAACAACTACACACGGCAACAGCTTAACTGCTCCTCTGAAGACCCAACAGGCTGAAGGCCTCCCAGGAGATCTGCTATAACCACGGCAACAAATCAGCAGCTTGTCTGCCCCTCTGAAGACCCCACAATCTGAAGGCACAAGAGTTTTCTACAGCCAGGGCCACAAGCCTACCAGGAGACCAGCAGCAACCCAGGGACACAAGAGGCAGGCACTAGACACACCCAGACTAGCTAACACCTGGGATAACCAGATGACAAGAGGCAAGTGCAAGACCATAGGCAACAGAAGCTAGTGTATTGTGGCATCATCAGAATCCAGTTCTCCCACCACAGTTCAGGAAGTGGACCTAAAATTTTACCTCATTAAGATAATAGAGGCTTAGAAAAATTTTAGCCTACCAAAAGCAATCTCCATCAAAATTCCAACTGAATTCTTCACAGAGATAGAAAGAGCAATTCTCATACTCATCTGGAATAACAAAAAATCCAGGCTAGAGATAACCATTTTCAAACATAAGAGAACCTCTTGGAAATCACCACCCCTGACCTTAAGCTGTATTACAGAAAAATAGTGATTAAAAGGCTGCATGGTTTTAGTACAGAGACAGGCAGGTTGATCAATGGAATAGAATTAAAGATCCAGAAATAAAACCACACATTTACAGACACTTGAACTTTGACAAAGAAGCCAAAAATATACAATAGAAAAAAGCAAGATACCACTGGGAGAGAGCTGGTCTTCCAGGGGTGTGTACACACCTGTGAACACAAATAAGACCACCACTTCTGCTCAGAGGAACCTGCCCAGAGCCCGCAGGACGCAGGAACTGAGGAGCAGCCTGGGACAGGGTCCTTCCAGTTTCCGACTGCACTGGAACAGATCCTGTGCCACAGCACTCTATACCCAAATACCATCAAGAGAGAGCTGGTCTCCCAGGAGCGCTGACACAACTGTGAGCACAGTTAAGACCAACAATTCTGCTCAAATTCCTGGCCCTATAGGGACCCTCCCAGAGCTATCAGGACATGGAACGAAGGAACAGCCAGGGACAGGATCCTTTTGGTTTCTGTCTGCACTATAGTGCTGATCCTGTGCTACAGCATTCCATACCCAAATTCCTCCCAGAGAGAACTGGTCTCCCAGAAGTAATGAAACAAAGGCTTGCAGGAGGGACAAGCCACAGTCAGAGACAGCAAGACCAGCTAACACCAAAAATAACCACATGGTGAGAGGCAAGGGCAAGGAACAGAAACCAAGGCTACTTGGCATCATCAGAACCCAGTTCTCCCACCACAGAGAGTCTTGTATTCCCCAACACATCAGAAAAGTTAGACTCTAATTTAAAGTCATATTTCATGATGCTAATACAGGACTTTAAGAAGGACATGAATAACTACCTTAAAGAAATACAGAAGAACACAGGTAAACAGCTAGAAGCCCTTAAAGAGGAAACACAAAAATCCCTTAAAGTATTACAGGAAAACACAACCAAACAGGTGAAGGAATTGAACAAAACAATCTAGGACCTAAAAAAGGAAATAAAAACAATAAATCACAAGGGGAGACAACCCTGGGGTTAGAAAACCTAGGAAAGATATCAGGAGTCATAGATGCAAGCATCACCAACAGAATACAAGAGATAGAGAGAGAATCTCACCGGGCGGTGGTGGCACACACCTTTAATCCCAGCACTTGGGAGGCAGAGGCAGGCAGATTTCTGAGTTTGAGGCCAGCCTGGTCTACAAAGTGAGTACCAGGACAGCAAGGACTACACAGAGAAACCCTGTCTTGGAAAAGAAAAAAGAGAGAGAGAGAATCTCAGATGCAGAACATACCATAGAAAGCATTGACACAACAGTCAAAGAAAATGCAAAATGCAAAAACCTCCTAACCCAAAACATCCAGGAAATCCTGGACACAATGAGAAGATGAAACCTAAGGATAATAGGTATAGAAGAGAATGAAGATTCCCAACTTAAAGGACCAGTAAATGTCTTCAACAAAATTATAGAAAACTTTCCTAACCTAAAGAGATGCCCATAAACATACAAGAGGCTTACAGAACTCCAAATAGATTGGACTAGAAAAGAAATTCCTCCCATCACATAATAGTCAAAACACCAAATGCACTAAACAAAGAAAGAATACTAAAAGCAGTAAGGGAAAAAGGTCAAGTAACATATAAAGGCAGGCCTATCAGAATTACACCAGACTTTTTTGTTTGTTTGTTTGTTTGTTTGTTTGTTTGTTTGTTTGTTTTTTGAGACAGGGTTTCTCTGTGTAGCCCTGGCTGTCCTGGAACTCACTCTGTAGACCAGGCTGGCCTCAAACTCAGAAATCCACCTGCCTCTGCCTCCCAAGTTACAACAGACTTCTAACTAGAGACTATGAAAGCTAAAAGACATTCGGCAGATGTTATACAGACCCTAAGAGAACACAAATGCCAGCTCAGGCTACGATACCCAGCAAAACTCTTTTTTTTTTTTTTTATTAGATATTTTCTTTATTTACATGTGAATTTCTCCTTTCCCAGTTTCCCCTCCAAAAAAACAAACAAACAAACAAAAACAACAAGAACAAACCCCTGTTGCCTCCCCCCTCCCCATGCTTGCCACCCCACCCCAAAACTCTTAATTACTATAGAGGGAAAAACCAAGATATTCCATGACAAAAACAAATTTACACTATCTTTCCATAAATCCAGCCCTCCAAAGGATAATAGATGGGAAACTCCAACACAAGGAGGGAAACTACACCCTCCAAGCAAGAAAGTAATCTTTCAACAAGCCCAAAAGAAGATAGCCACACAAACATAAAAATAACATCAAAAATAACAGGAAGCAACAATCACTATTCCTAAATATCTCTTAACATCAATGGACTCAATTCTCCAATAAAAAGACATAGACTAGTAGACTGGATACATAAACAGGACCCAGCATTTTGCTGCATACAAGAAATGCACCTCGGGCTGGTGTAATGGCTCAGCAGTTAAGAGCACTGACTGCTCTTCCAGCAACTACATGCTGGCTCAAAACCATTTGTAATGAGATCTGATGCCCTCTTCTGATGTGTCTGAGGACAGCTACAATGCACTCACATACATTAAATAAGTATATAAATCTTAAAAAAAAAAAAAAAGAAGGAAGGAAGGAAGGAAGAAAGAAAGAAAGAAAGAAAGAAAGAAAGAAAGAAAGAAAGAAATGCATCTCAGTGTCAAAGACAAATACTACCACAGAGTAAAGGGATGGGAAACAATTTTCCAAGCAAATGGTACCAAGAAACAAGCTGGAGTAATCATTCTAATATCAAATAAAATCAACTTTCAACTAAAAGTTATCAAAAAGGATAAGGAAGGACACCTCATACTCATCAAAGGAAAAATCTACCAAAAATTCCCAATTCTGAGCATCTATGCTCCAAATGCAAGGGTACCCACATTCATAAAAGAAACTCTACTAAAGCTCAAAGCACACATTGCACCTCACATGATAATAGTGGGAGACTTTAACACCCCACTCTCAGCAATGGACAGATCATGGAAACAGAAACTAAACAGAGACACATTGAAACTAACAGAAGTTGTGGACCAAATGGATTTAACAGATATCTATAGAACATTTCATCCTAAAACAAAAGAATATATCTTTTTCTCAGCATCTCATATAATCAGTCACAAAACAAGACTCAACAGATAGAAGAAGAAGATTGAAGTAATCCCATATATCCTATCAGATCACCACAGACTAAAGTTGGTCTTCAATAGCAACAAAAACAACAGAAAGCCCACATACAGATGAAAGCTGAACAATGCCCTACTCAATGATAACTTGGTCAAGGAAGAAATAAAGAAATTAAAGACTTTTTAGAATTTAATGAAAATGAAGGCACAGCATACTCAAACTTATGTGATACAATGAAAGCAGTGCTAAGAGGAAAACTTAGCTCTGAGTGACTCCAAAAAGAAACTGGAAAGAGCACATACTAGCAGCTTAACAGCACACCTGAAAGTTCTAGAACAAAAAGTGCAAATATACCCAAGAGAAGTAGATGGCAGGAAATAATCAAACTCAGGAATGAAATCAACCAAGTAGAAACAAAAAGAACTATACAAAGAATCAACAAAAACAGGAGCTGGTTCTTTGAGAAAATCAACAAGATAGATAAACCCTTAGCCAGACTCACCAGAGGGCACACAGAAATTACCCAAATTAACAAAATCAGAAATGAAAAGTGAGATATAGCAACAGAAACTGAGGAAACTCAAAAAATCATCAGATTCTACTACAAAAGCCTATATTCAACAAAACTAAAAAAACTGGATGAAATGGACAATCTTCTACAAAGATACCAAATACCAAAGTTAAATCAGGATCAGATAAACCATCTAAACAGTCCCATAACCCCTAAAGACATAGAAGCAGTCATTAAAAGTCTCCTGACCAAAAAAGCCCAGGACCAGATGGGTTTAGTGCAGAATTCTATCAGACCTTCAAAGAAGACCTAATAGCAATACTCTTAGAAACTGAAGGCACTCTACCCAATACATTCTAGAAAGCCATAGTTACGCTGCATATTCTCCTGTGGAGATGGAACGCTTTCTCTCTAATCAGGAACTTTTCACAATTTCCTTTCATAGAGAACTTCAGTAGAGATTTTTCTACTTCTATCATGTTTAATATTCCAAATAGATTTTAAATACTGGTTGAGTGAATATTACTTTTAGCTTCAGAAGATATCATACATATTTAAGAGGCATTTAACTATTATAAATTATTTTGATGACTTAAAAAATATCAATACTGAGTTGTATATTTTAAAATAAATTTTATTAGCTTAATAAAAAAGAAAAAATAAAATTTATCTCCAATAAATGGTGCTGGTCTAGCTGGCAATCTGTATGTACAAAAATGAAAATAGATCCATATTTGTCACCTTGCACAAAGCTCAAGTCCAAGTAGATCAAGGACCTCAATATAAAAGCAGATACACTGAATCTAATAGAAGAGAAGGTGGGAACGAGCCTTGAACTCATTGGCACAGGGGGAAATTTCCTAAACAGAACTTCAATGGCTCAGGCTCTAAGATCAAGAATTGATAAATGCGACCTCATGAAACTGGAAAACTTCTGTAAGGCAAAGGACATAGTCAGTAGGACAAATCGGCAACCTACAGATTGGGGAAAAAAATCTTCACTAACCCCACATCCAATAGAGGGCTAATATCCAAAATATATAAAGAAATCAAGTAGCTAACCACAAAAATAAAAAACAGTCAAAACTGGGGTATAGAACTAAACAGAGAATTCACAAGACAGGAATCTCGAGGGGCTGAGAAGCAGTTAAAGAAATGTTCAAAGTCCTTTTTTTTTTTTTTTTTTTTTTTTTGGTTTTTTTTTCGAGACAGGGTTTCTCTGTGTAGTCCTGGCTGGAACTCACTCTGTAGACCAGGCTGGCCTTGAACTCAGAAATCCACCTGCCTCTGCTTCCCTAGTGCTGGGATTAAAGGCGTTCGCCACCACTGCCCTGCTCAAAGTCCTTAGTAATTAGAGAAATGCAAGTTAAAACAACCCCGAGATTCCACCTTACACCAATCAGAATGGCTAAGATTAAAAACTTGGGTGACAGTACATGCTCGTGAGGATGTGGAGAAAGAGGAACATTCCTCCATTGCTGGTGGGATCCCAAACTGGGACAACCACTCTGGAAATCAATCTGGAGGTTCCTCAGAACATTAAGAATAGATCTCTCTGAAGACCCAGCTATACCACTCTTGGGCATATACCCAAAAGATGCCCCACCATGCCACGGAGGTATGGTGGGAATGTTCTTTAGCATAGGGGAAAATTTAGGGGTGGCCCTTCTGCTGAAAGGCAAGGAGGGGGCACCTTCTGATAATCTCCCTGCGGCTGAGGACATAACCACTCCATGAACGCAAGATGTTTTGGAAGAAATTCAAGGCTACTGAGAGCTGTTCGTGCAAGGATCAAAGAAACTAACTTCATGCACCTGGGCATGGGGAAAATATTTACTGTTAGATAATAAAGAAGTGGGCATGCTTTTGCCATGAGAAAGTGCTAAGAAATTGTGCTACATGATTGTTGTTAGATTCTATTTTTAGCCTCACTGTGCTTTACTATAAAAGATTTCTCACATTAAAGGCTTATTGCCATTGCCAGCAGGGCGGTGGTCTTCGAGTTCTCACTCAGTCGCCCTCTCTACTTCAGCCTCACCCTTGTCAGCTGGTTCCAATACAGAGGCACATGTCCCACTATGTTCATAGCCGCCTTATTTGTAATAGCCAGAAGCTGGAAACAAACCAGATGTCCCACAACAGAAGAATGGATACAAAAAATGGGGTTCATTTACACAATGGAATACTACTCGGCTATTAAAAATGAGGACATCATGAGTTTTGCAGGCAAATGTATGGAACTAGAAAATACCATCCTGAGCGAGGTAACTTTCAGACACAAAAGGATATGCATAGTATGTACTCACTAATAAGTGAATATTAGCCAAAAAAAAAAAAAAGTACAGAATACCCAGGACACAACCCGCAGGACTCGAGAAGGTTTACAAGCCAAAGGGTCCAAGTGAGGATGACTCAATACCATTTGCATGGGAGAAGAAAGCAGTCACGGGGGCGAGGGGTCAGAGGGTGGGAGAGGGGACGGGGAGGGAAAGTCGGGAACATGCTCAGGTATTAGCGGAGGAAACAGGACTGAAGCCCTGAGGGCCAGCAGGAAGAATGGAAACAGGCAACCTCTGGAGGCAGGAGGTGGAGGGACCCACTAAAATGTACCTGAGACCTCGGAGGTGAGAGGCTCTCAAGATTAAAGGGGGGGCGGAGGCACCTTGAATGAAATGTTCTACAATGTAGAGTCCACCTCCAGTGGAGGGATAGGACATCAAGTAGAGGGATGAGGCTGCCATCGCATAGTCAAAAGCTCTGACTCAGAATCGTTCTGGTCTGAAGGAACTGCAGGGATAAAAATGGAAAGCTTGAGAGAAAGGAGGTCCAGTGACAGGCCCAAATTGGGATCCAGTTCAAGGGGTGGCCCAGAGCCCTGACACTGTTACTGATGCTGTGGTGAGCTTGCAGACAGGAGCCTAACATAGCTGTCCTCTGAGAGGCCCAACAAACAGCTGAAAGAGTCAGATGCAGATACCAACACCCAACCAATGTACCGAAGCCGGGAACCCTTCGAATGGGGGGGCGGGGGGGGGGGGGAGCTGGAAGATGCTGAGAAGAGTGGCCTCATGGGACCACTCAGCTGATCTGGACCCTAGATCTCCTAGACAATGAGCCACCAACCAGGCAGCATATGAGGCCCCCATCACATATGTGGCCTGATCTGACCTCAGCGAGAGAAGATGCACCTGACCCTCGAGAGTCTTGAGGCCCCAGGGAGTGGGGAGGTCTGGGGGGGGGGGGGGGGGGGGACATCCTCTTGGAGACAGGAGTTTGGGGAGTGGGGAGGTATGGGATAGGGAGCAGTTGGAGGGCAGACCTGGAGGAGGATAAAGTCTGAACTGTAAAAAAGGATTAAAGAAAAAATAAATTAAAATTAAAAAATAAATAAAATAAAAATGTTAAGATTCTCTGAGTCTTTAAAATAAAAATTATAGACTGGAGAGATAGCTCAGCAGTGCAGATAAAAGTTTGTGCTACTCTTCCAAAGGAGTTAAGTTGGTTGCCTAGCAATCTGTAACTCCAGCTTTAGGAGATCTGATGCCTTCTTCTGGCCTCAAAGGTACAAACACGTGTGCTATATCATCACATGTGGACATAAATAATACTGGGCCTTTAAAAAAATACATTGTTCTTATTTTTATTTTATTTGTAGGGGTATTCCACCTGCATGTATGTCAATACAGTGCCCATGGAGGCCAGAAGAGGACATTGAATCTCTTAGGACAGTGACTCTTTTTTTTTTAATTAGATATTTTCTTTATTTACATGTCAAATGATATCTCCTTTCCCCGTTTCCCCGCCAAAAAAAGAAAGAAAAAGCCCTCTGCTCACCAACCCACCCTCTCCTGCTTACTGGCCCTGGCATTCCCCTACACTGGGGCATAGAACCTTCACAGGGCCAAGGACCTCTCCTCCCATTAATGACCGACTAGGCCATCCTCTGCTATACACATGCTGCTAGAGCCATAAGTCCCCCCATGTGTACTCTTTGGTTGAAGTTTAGTCCCTGGGAGCTCTGAGAGTACTAGTTAGTTCATATTGTTGTTCGTCCTAAGGGGCTGCAAACCCTTCAGCTCCTTCTTTGGGGACCCTGTGCTCAGTCCAAGAGATGGCTGTGAGCCTCTACTTCTATATTAGTTGGGCACTGGCAGAGCCTCTCAGGAGACAGCTATATCAGGCTCCTGTCAGCCAGTACTTGCTGGCATCCACAATAGTGTCTGGGTTTGATGATTGAATATGGGAAGGAGTTCCAGGTGGAACAGTCTCTGGATTGTCCTTCCTTCAGTCTCTGTTCCATTGTTTGTCTCTGCAACTCCTTCCATGGGTATTTTGCTCCCCCTTTTAAGAAGGAAGTATCCACACTTTGGTCTTCCTTCTTCTTGAATTTCTTGTGGTTTGTGGTTTATATTTTGGGTATTCTGAGCTTCTGGGCTAATATCCACTTATTAGAGAATGCATACCATGTGTGTTCTTTTGCGATTGGGTTACCTCATTCAGGATGATATTCTCCAGATCCATCCAATTCCCTAAGAATTTCATAAATTCATTGCTTTTAATAGCTGAGTAGTACT
Organism: Montemys delectorum; assembly: GCA_019843815.1. NCBI lineage: Eukaryota > Metazoa > Chordata > Mammalia > Rodentia > Muridae > Montemys > Montemys delectorum. Next base: position 34,150 of record JADRCD010209691.1, on the reverse strand, counting down.
CCATTGTGTAGATGTACCACATTTTAGGGCAGTGGTTCTTAACCTTCCTAATACTGCAACCCTTTGATACAGTTCCTCATGCTGTGGTGGTCCCAGTCGTAAAGTTATTTCATTGCTACTTCTTAACTATAATTTTGCTACTGTTATGGGTCATAATGTAAATATCTGATATGCGGGATATCTGATATGGGACCCCTGAGAGAGTTGAGACCCACAGGTCGAGAACTGCTGTAAGACTAGAGTCAGACAATTGTTTCTACGTGTTCTTAACTGCTGAGCAATCTCTCCAGTCACTGCATCTCTCTTTTAAGTTACATATTTGTTGTAAATTTCAAGCATAGTTTAATATTTCCCATACTACTCTCTAACTCATGATGTTCCAAAGGATATCTTGAACTTTATGTCTTGCTAGAGAAAGAACCCAGGGCATTATGCTCCACCCATTGAGGTACATCTCCAGCTTAAGCTGTTCTTCTGAGGTGCAGAGTGCATTTCTCACATCATCACTTAGTAGATATGAATAGATAGATTTTAAGAAGGTATATGTACACTTGAGTGGGGGTCAAAGAAAGTAATAGCCTTCTACCAACTGTTACAGTCATCAGACATACCCAGCAACAAAGGAAGGAACAGGGAGAGTTAAAGCTGGCTCACTAGTAGTTACAGAGCAGTTGAACTTCCTGTTTTATAATTTGTAAGCGCTCTCATCTTCCAGTCTTTACTACCCTCTATCTTCAGTGATGTCATCAGATGCTCTCAGTCTTCTGAGCTAGCTAGTGTATTGTTGAAACATTGCTTTTTTTTTTTCATTTATGAGACGAGATGCTGATTACTGGAGGGGATTTTCATCAGAGACCTAGGTATTGAAGCATGCTTTCGGTTCATATCTTCTGTTCTCCATCAATAACACTGTGGTAATGTGTTATGTGGTATTTCAGAGAAGTACTATCAGATTTTGAAAGCACACACAAAAGGAATGTTCGAGCCGACACTCTGACTGCCAGGGAAGAAGGACCAGCACACCACTTCCTTCCAGCAACAGTTTACTCAGGAATGTCTTGCTTAACGGTTACAGCAAAGTGGCCCCGAGCCCCACCAGGAGTCTGACTATATACCTTTCGTAGGACCGCCCATGAGCCCATACCACGTTTCACACAGTCATAGGCTACTAGGCATTGACGTAGAATCAGGCCACTGGTGGGCATGCCCCCAGGTCCAAATAGCAACAGTTTACTCCAACGGCTCCAGCTGGCCAGTGCGATCTTTAAGGCACGGCAACAGCGCTCCACAGTTCCCCCTTTTTATTATAAGAGCTGAAATTGCGCGATCAAGCAAGCACCATCATGTAGGAACCCGAGATCAAGGGCAAAAATACAGCTAATAGAAATGGCACTCACTCTACTGGGTGCAATGGGCTGAGCCCTCCAGGTGCAAGAGCTGAGTACCAAACGCATGCTGAACACCCATCCCAAGTGCAATGAGGTCAAGCGACCTCATGGGGTGCAAGGGCTGTTCAGAATGTGGATATGGCAATGGGGTGAACTCTATTGCTGCTTTAATGCCATCAGCCAGACTTGTGGAGAAACACCAGCCTCAATGGCCTGGAATGCACGCACCACCAGGGCCCTTTCTCGTCTCTGCATTTTCACCATCCGACATATGCAAAACAGGCAGAGTACATAGGCGCCTATTAAGGCAACAGCCAACACTCCTAAGCCCGCCCATTCTTTCAGATGGCTCATAGCCTGGGAGATCCAGGCTGCTATTAGTAGTAAAGAATCGAGGAAAAACTCGAGCATCATGTATCACGGGCATTGGAATCGGGAACACCGACAGAATTCCCCATCTCGGCTCTGCTTCTCCCTTTCTCATCATCGCCAGCCAGATCACCGTCAGCAGCAGGAGGATCTTCATTTTTCGCCTTCCTCACTAGATGTTCTGGCACCCACACTGGATCCTGCTGGTCCTGTGGGAAAACACAGACAGAGCCTCGTGCCCATGTCAGCACGGGATCAGGTCCCCTCCAGGAACCTGTTAAGATATCTTTCCACTTTACCATGCCTCGTGATGGGCCATGGGAATCACAATGTCTGCCTGCTGCTGAGTGGCCTTGAGAATCCAAATTCAAAAAATTTATGGTAAATAGAGCAAGAGATATTCTCTCCTTGGGGGTGCGGCCATAGCCTATTCCCCCTTTTTGTTTTTGTAGGCACTCTTTGAGGGTGCAATGTGCATGTTCCACAACTCCTTGTCCTTGAGGCAGAACTATCCACTCATATCTTTGATCTTTCGCTATCCTTGGAACAAAGCAGAATGGAGAAAAAACAATCTTTGATATCAATGACTATTATAGGCCAAGAGGCAGGCAACGCTGATAGTAGCGGCAAGCCTCTTTGTACAGGCCCCATGATCTGCATCTGTGCATTAATTGCTTGTAGATCATGCAATAATCTCCATTTTCCCTTTTTTTTTTTCCATTTTTCCATTTTTCCTTTTTCATTTTTCCATTTTTCCTTTTTTTTTCCATTTTTCCATTTTTCCATTTTTCCTTTTTTTTTTTTTTTTCCATTTTTCCATTTTTCCATTTGTGGCTGCAAGGAACCACACTTTGCTTGGGAGACTTCCGCATAAGGCGGCTGGCGTGGCACACTAGGCAATGCCCTATCCATCTCCTCCCTCACTTCCTTCTTGCCTGCTGTCTTCTTCTCCTTCCTCTCTGAAAGTTTCTCCATTTTTGCCAACAGCTCTTGCATTTGTTCTTTTAAGTCTTTCTCCCTAATACTCTCGTCAAAACTGCTATCAGACTCAGACTTAGGCACCTTGACAACTTCCCTCAAATCCGGATATAGATTCCCTGAACTTTTCTTTTCATGGACTTTAGAATGCCTAGAACTGTTAGACTGAGTCTCAGACTTCATCTCCTTTATATGTTCTAAGACCTCTGCAGTTACTTTAACCGCAGGAATACATTCCTCACTAGTCAAGCAACTACGAATGACTTTGCACACTCCTCTCACTCTTGTTTTGCCCTTTTTATCTTGCAGGGTACCTTCCTCCCAGGCTCGGTCCAAATCTTTCCCTAACTTATCCCAGCAGGGTAGCGTAAGGTTGCCTGACACGGCAAACCAGGGGGCGACATAGTCCACCTCCTGGAGGAACTGAGCCAGTACCTTATCCTTAAACTTTAATCCTTTGCTACTGAGCAGCTCTTGAAGAGCAGTCTTTACAGGGCAAGACGGAGAGGTTCCTATGGCTACTGACGGCCCTGGGCAATGACAGTTAAGGCAGAAGCAAGCCAGCAAAGTCACGAGAACCACCCCCACTACTACAACTGTTCGGATCCAAGGAGAAATCCCTCCCTGCACGAACGCGCTCTGTCGGCCGTTTGCTTTCACTTTTGCCTGCCTGCAACTGAGGATTTAAAACAATGAAACCTCTTTCAGAGGATTTGAAACAATGAAATTTCTTTCAGAGGACTTAAAACAATGGAGCCTCCAACCCCGAGGACCTTTCAATTGACGGGCCCTACTTACGGCCTCTTTCTGATCGATCGCCCTGATCCATCGCCCTGACTGCTGCTGGTTCTGGAACACCACAGAAGTCCCCCAAAAGTGAGACTCTTCCGTGCGGGCCACCAAAATGCTCAGGGCTGACACCCTGACCGCCAGGGAAGAAGGACCAGCACACCACTTCCTTCCAGCAACAGTTTACTCAGGAATGTCTTGCTTAACGGTTACAGCAAAGTGGCCCCGAGCCCCACCAGGAGTCTGACTATATACCTTTCGTAGGACTATATACTTTTCGTAGGACCGCCACTGATGGGCACGTCCCTGGGTCCAAATAGCAACAGTTTACTCCAACAGCTCCAGCTGGCCAGTGCGATCGCTAAGGCACGGCAACAGCGCTCCACAAGGAAGAGGAAGGAGTTGTCATTCTGTTATTTGCACACCTCATAAGATAATTTAGCTCTGAACATAAGATCATCAACTAGATCAACTCTAAAGCCAAGCTTTTTAAATTCAGTTAAGGAATTCCTTAGTCATTGGCTTTAAATGTACAAAGGCACTTGCAGTTGGAAACTTCTAAGATGAGACAATCTTCTATGATGGTAGTGACCTGTCTGCTGGTATTCAGTTCTTCTTTCATCTTCTGTCCTTCGGGAGGACCTAGCCATAGTTGTCCTTTCAGAGATAAGATGATGACAGGCCAGCCTCTAACTGCCTTGAGCAGATTTACTGTCAGGCTTCCTGCTTGAGGAAACTAATGCAATGTTGGTGAGAGGCCTGCGTAAGAAATGGAGATTACTCTCCAGCACCTAAAGTGGAGCTGAGTCTCTCACTACCACACCCTGTAAAGAATGGAGTCTGTGCCCTGGTGTGGTGGCCCACAACTTTAGTCCCAGACCTCAGGGAGGTAGAGGCAGGCAAATTTCTATGAGTTCAAAGCCAGCCTGGTCTATATATCAAGTTCCAGGCTGGCCAAGGTTGCATAGTGAGACTGTCTCAAAATGAGGAGAAGAAAAAAGAAGAAGAAGAGGAAGAAAGACAAAAAAGGAGGAAAAAGAAGGAAGAGGAAGAAAGAATCATTGAGTCTGGAACCATGGAGTGGCTATAGCCACTACCTTACTTGCAGGTTTGTGAGAGACTAAACCTCACCCTGGCTTGTTCCTCATGGTGCTCTCACAGAACCCAGAACCACCAGCCCAGGGAAGACACCAGACACAATAGGCTGGGCCCTCCCCCATCAATCACTAGTTAAGAAAATGCCCTATAGCCAGATCTTATAGAGGCATTTTCTCAATTAAGTTTCCATCCTTTTAGATGACTCTAGCTTGTGTCACGTTGACATAAAGCTAGCCACACACCATTGTTGGTTTTGTGGCTTTGCTGTTTTTTAGGGGGCTGGCCTCAAACTCCTAGCAATGCCTCCACCCGAGCCTCCACTATGCCAATGTTACACACAGAAGTAGCTGTGTTCCTGGCGTACTTCAGTTTGTTTTATACAGAGTTGGAAGAATGCCCTTCTACTCAGAACCTTCTGAGTGCCCTGTCACGTTTAAAATCTGGTTTGGTTTCTTTTTCTCTCACTACTCAGACTCCACATAAACCAGGTTTTCTCAAGAGACCAGACTGTTGTGTGAAAAAGAAGGAACTGACAGATGGGGCTGGTCAGAAGTAGGATGAGGCCATATAGAGAAAAAAATTAGCTTTATCAAAAGCCACTTCCTTTTAAAAAAAAAAAAGATTTATTTATTTATTTTTATGTGTATGAGTACACTGTATCATGTGGCTGCTGGGAATTGAACTCAGGATGGCCCCGTTCCCTCTGGCCCTGCTCGTTCCAACCCCGCTCACTCCGGTGTAATTCACTGTAGCTGTCTTCAGACACACCAGAAGAGGGTGTCAGATCTCATTACTGGTGGTTGTGAGCCACCATGTGGTTGCTGGGATCTGAACTCAGGACCTTTGGAAGAGCAGTCAGTGTGCTCTTACCCGCTGAGCCATCTCGCCAACCCCAAAAGCCACTTCTTAAAAAACTGTGCGAAAGGATATTTCACCCTTACCTCCCCAACCTTAGAAAAGCTTGCTGTTCTTCACTTACCGATTAGGTAGGTACTTTAATTGGAGGTTTACATAAACTAAAATTTGAGAGCCCTGACTTATTGAACTGCCATCACAGTCCACGTGTATAAGGTAGAAAGTTAATCGTGACATCCCAGCAACAGCTGCAGAGTGTAGTCCACTTTGGAACACCAGTGTGCTACAGCCAGAAGCGCAGTTGCTTGGAATTGTTCTTTTTTAGATATTACTAATTCTCAAATTTAGCAATTGTTCATACTTGTACAACTAAAGTTAACAGAAAGTATTGTTCCTTAAGAAAACTGTCTTTAAACAATTAAGAACTTCTTAAGATATCTTAAACTGCCTGGACAAGCCCCTTAAGGCAATGCTGCAGCAAATTTGTATCCCAGGCAGATTATAGACTTTACACAAAAACAATTTAATCTTACCCATATTACTGAGGTAGTCTATAGTTCTCAGAGACAATATTTACTCAATGTTCACTTCGCACTTTGAGAATTTGATTTTTTTATATTAAAAGGAGGAGGAATATGCACTGCACTCCACTCCAAAGTTACCTCCAAAAGCATCTTGTTTTTCGCTTGTTTTAAAAAGCATGTTTCGGGTTTTTTTGTTTTGTTTTGTTTTGTTTTGAGACAGAGTTTCTCTGTGTAGCCTTGGCTGTCCTGGAACTCACTCTGTAGACCAGGCTGGCCTCAAACTCAGAAATCCGCCTGCCTCTGCCTCCCAAGTGCTGGGATTAAAGGTGTGTGCCACCACCGCCTGGCTGCGTGTTTTGTTTTTTTAATTATTTTGGAAAACATTTCATTTTTTGCCTCTTTTAAGGCATGCCTCGCCTTTTACTTGTTTTTAAAGACATGTTACTTTTTGCTTGTCTTAAAATATATATATTTTTTCACAGTCTGATGCTAAAAGTCAGTCTGCTATGGATCATCATTGGCATCCACACATTTTCAATTTTTATGTCATGATAAAATGGCGTGTCACTCCACTTACTAACACGTATGATCTTAACCCCACTTTATTCTGGGGAAGAGGCTCCATTTGTGTTGGAACACAATGGCTGCCTAATACATTAATTTGTCAAGTGGATATAGACACAAAATCTTTTTATAAACATGTTTTTATACTAAAAATATTGGCTAAACATTTTATTAGCTAACAAAGTTTACTTGGCTGAAATAGCCCCCACCTTTTTCTAAGAGTTAACAGTGGCTTCCCTCTACACCTAGAGCCAAGCCTTGGGCCTAAATGTTGCTAATTTGTAACTAAAGTGCCTGAGACATCTTCAAGTTAATGTTACTTTTAAACTTTTGAGTTTTTATCTCAAGCAATCTCATTCCCGGAGTACAAAGACAATCAAAATTTGCTCATTCCCGGAGCCCCCTTTATCTAAAAAGCAAGCTCAGTCTCAGAGCACACAGACACTCTAGCTCAATCTCGGAGCTTCTAACATGAAAGTTACTTATTTACAACTGAATTGAAGGCAAAGCTATTGCAAAGGCTCTTAGCTTGGGAGCTACCATTTCACAACTCAATTAGGTGTCTATGCCCAGCTGCCCACCAGCACACCAGCGCTGCTTCACATGGACTTCAAAAAAGGTAGACTCCAGAGAGACTGTGGCAGCTCTTGGACTTTGCAGGCGATAAAGGCATGTCTTGACATTGGCTGCACAGATGGAGGGTGCATTTTGGAAATCTGTCTCTTTGGGCTAGGTCTATGGCGGTAATCAACCTAAGACAGAGGCATGAGCCAAGTGGCTGTGTTTTTGAAAAAAACACGTAATAAGCCCAGTTTGCAGTGTCAAACTAGCTGCACATGACCTTGATGACGGTTAAGATGCCATTCAGTAAAATATAATTCACAGGTTATATCCATCAAAGCACCATAAGAATTCCCACGCAAAACTGTGCCGTTTGAATATACCTTTGCCCTGCTGTGTTCTAAATAAAAAGGGAGGAATTGTGACCCTCCTTCAGCTGAGGGCTGATTCTTCAGACCCCACCTAGCCAGAGATAACCACACTTCTCTCCAAGTTCATGTTATGCCAGAAGTCCCACCTCCAGAGACCGAAGGAGAAGTTGGTGATTGGGCCAAGTTGCTGACAAACTTGGGGGAGGGGTTTTGCCTTACCTATTCTTCCTGGTTTTGCTTGTAAAAAAGAGAATTGAATGAAAGACGGCAGGCTGAAACACACCACTTGTAGTGTAATTTTTACAAACCCATCCTGAGGTTCTGGTACCCCAAAATTATGTTTCAGGACCTTGAGCCCATTCCAGAAAACCCATTCGTACATGTGGCCACTGGGTGGCTACAATGTGTACTCTTTCGTTGGTGGTTTAGTCCCTGGGAGCTCTGAGAGTACTAGTTAGTTCATATTGTTGTTCTTCCTAAGGGGCTGCAAACCCTTCACCTCCTTGGGTCCTTTCTCTAGCTCCTTCATTGGGGATCCTGTGCTCAGTCCAATGGATGGCTGTGAGCCTCTACTTCTGTATTAGTTGGGCACTGGCAGAGCCTTTCAGGAGATAGCTATATCAGGCTCCTGTCAGCCAGCACTTGCTGGCATCCACCATAGCATCTAGGTTTGGTGATTGAATATGGGAAGGATTCCCAGGTGGAACAGTCTCTAGATTTTCCTTCCTTCAGTCTCTGCCCCATACTTTGTCTCTGCAACTCCTTCCATGGGTATTTTGTTCCCCCTTCTAAGAAGGATCAAAGTATCCACACTCAAGGGTTAATTTTATTTATTTTTTTTTTATTTTTTATTTTTATTTATTCATTTTTGGGTTTTCGAGACAGGGTTTCTCTGTGTAGCCCTGGCTGTCCTGGAACTCACTCTGTAGACCAGGCTGGCCTCGAACTCAGAAATCTGCCTGCCTCTGCCTCCCAAGTGCTGGGATTAAAGGCCTGCGCCACCACTGCCCGGCTCAAAGGTTAATTTTAAATGCTTTAAAATATGCTTCCTCTTTACTGTAGTATTTTTCCTGATTTGTCAGGCATCTTTACTTTCTGAAGAAGTAAATTTTTCTGTTTTATGTACAAAATTGTGTACACAGAAATATTGTGAACAAAGTTGCCAAGTTATAAGTTCTGTTCCATACCTTTTTAAGTAAGGAAAGAAGAAAATCCGATTTTTGAAAAGCTTTGTTTTTTTGTTTTTTTTGTTTTTCACTACAGACCATTTCTTGAGCTCATCACTGTGCCTGAGCTCAGTGCTCTTTGGCAGTGAAGAGACCACTGTGTGCATTGCAAGTGGGACTAGGTAGCTTCCCTGAATAGGTGCCAGCAGCACCTGCCCCTCCCCCATCCTCTGCCTTCCCCTGTGGTGATCACTGAAAGTAGGGCAGTGTGGCCTGCTGGAGGATGGAAGATGAAAATAGAGCCTAGTTGAGAAACACTGCTACCATAATGTGTAAGGGTTTAAAAAATGGAAAAATACAAATGATGGTGAAATTTTTTAATGAGTTCAGGCATGATTAAAGATAAAGAGCAGTGAACACCCCCATATACAGAATCCTGCTTTACGAGATATTACTGGGCCAGTGAGATGGCTTGGCAGGTTTGAGAACTTGGTACCAAGCAGGCTGACCTGAGTTTGATCCCCAAAAACCACATGTTGGAATCCAACTCCCTCAAGTTGCCTACTGATCTCCACAGGCGTGTTGTGAGGGTGTATGCCTATACATATACACACATATACACATGTGTGCACAAAAACGTTTCTAAAAGACAGTATCTTTCTCTTCCCCTCTCCTCCTCTCCTCCTCTCCAGAAATGATGACACACTCATAATATCAGTACTTAGGAGACTGATGCAGATCACAAGTTTAAATCCACTCTAGACCTCATAGCAAGATACTGTCTTCAAGGGAAATGGGTATATCCTCAAATGTGAACTGTTTCATTTCCATCTCCCCAATCCATTTCCCAGAGTTCAAGCTTGACATTTGTGATTGTCATGCATGGACTGCTTAGAAGTTATACATATTTTGCTTATTTTCTTAGCTGACCTTCAGATTTTCTCTCAGATAGTCAAGCCTAAATTAATATTTGTACCCTCTTTCCAATAAAGAATTATGTAGAGCCTTCCCTCCAGTAATATCTAGATAGATAGATAGATAGATAGATAGATAGATAGATGTTATCTTAATGCTATCTTCTTTAGCTCTTGGAATGATGAATGTTTTGTGTGTGATAACTATTCCAGGTTTTCTTTGCTTATGTTACTCACTCTTACCCGCTTGCATCTCACCCTGTGCCTGGATCATTTATAGGCAGACACTCTGGGGATCAGGTTCTCTAGGAGTCACCTCATAATCATCAGCAGTGCGCCCTGTTTGTGAATGCCTCCTCAGACAGTTCTGCTATCTGCACACTCAGAATCATCTAGCTACATTTGTAAAGCTGAATCCAGGAGCCCATGGCCTGCTTCTCCCTCTTTATTGACTTACAGTATTCCATTTTACAACGTGTCCAAATCTAGGATGTGTTATTCTCATGACTGCCTGATTCTTACGTCTAAAAGTATATATCTTTTATCAATTCTGGAAATTCTTATCTCAGTCTTTCAGCTTTTCTATCTGTTTTAATTTTCATTGTGATACACATTCTCTTAGCTACATCTCAGCTTGTGTTTAACTATACAATTAGTCAGTAATTTGGATGATTATATCACTTATTTTTAGAATTTCTGTTTAGGGGGCTGGAGAGATGACTCAGTCGTTAAGAGTGGTTAGAGGCTCCCAGTATCCCTATCAAGTGCCTGAAACTCCAGCTCCAGATTATCTGCTATCCTTGTGGCCTCTGTGGGCACCTTGCACTCACACGTGCACATAATTTAAAAGAATTTAAGAAATTCAGCTTTTAGTGACAGAGGCCAAGAAGATCTGCCCTAGTAAGAACATCAGACCCGTGGGCCTCTTCAGCCCCTGCCTGCTCTCAACCTTTTCACCTATTGCTTTTTAATCAGTATTGAGTTGTGTTTGCTCAAACTACAGTTCCCCGTCTGCCCGCTTCTCTCTTTTTGTCAGGCTTTGTATTTTTGTTTAGAGTTGTTTCAGGGTGTTCTTTCTTCCTTTTCTGTGGTTGTTTGGTTGTTTTTCTTTTTTTTTTTTTTTTTTTCTTTTTTCCAGACAGGGTTTCTCTGATAGCCCTGGCTGTCCTGGAACTCACTCTGTAGACCAGGCTGGCCTCGAACTCAGAAATCCGCCTGCCTCTGCCTCCCAAGTGCTGGGATTAAAGGCGTGTGCCACCACTGCCTGGCTGTTTGTTTTTGTTTTGACACAGGCTTTTACTCTGAAGCTGAGGCTCGCCTAGAACTAGCTCAATAGCTCCTAGCTGGAATCTTTCTCTGATCTCCCAACCTCTTCCTCATGAGTGCTGGGATTGCTGTGTGCTGTTCACACTCTGTGTGATTTCAAGTTCTGTTCTATCACTTTGTCTTACGGAATTCCGCCCTTTATCATTACACTCACCCACAGGCCTAGCAGTGTTTCTCACTCGGAAATTTAATTTTCCTAATCTGTGTATTCAACTCAGCTTCATGAAATTATTGTTTTATCATATAAATTTTCAGCTTTATTCTTTCAGCCTTCCAACATGGAGTGCTTGCTTATTTTTCACATTTCAAGAAATGTCAGTCATTTTCTGTTGTTTGGTTGGTGTGTGTGTGTGTGTGTGTGTGTGTGTGTGCAATGTAGCTAAACCTCGCCTTTCATTTCACCTTCTTTCATAGCTAGAACTGTAGGTGTATGCTGCCATGCCCAGCCGTTTTTTTTTTTTTACCTATCTTCATTTTGTAAACTTTGTTTTGAATAATTTATAGACTCATAAAATAGTTCAAAATAGATGAGAGACATGCCATTTGCCCTCCTTCTAACACACACATAAGATGTAGTGCTACTAACTGTAGTCACAGTGTGCAATGAGTATATTTATAACTTTACCACACCTCAATGTCCATTTTTAAATAGAAGTTTAACTTTTTATACTAGAAGCTGTCATCTTCTATACATTTCCAGTATTGTCTGTACCTCACCCTGATAGCTCCAACTGATGACTAGAGACAGAAACCTATCCATTTCTGTCCAGCCTGACTAGGCTCACAGCTTTCCTGCCACTTCCTTTTAATGGACATGCACACATTTGCCTGGGAACATCAAATGGCCTTCTGGAACTAGTGTAACCCACTTTAAACCAGCTACCTTTAGCTCTCTGTACAAAATGAAACTAATGAGCACCTTGGCTCAGGGCCCTCTCTCCTTGCACCCATGACTCCCAGTGATGAAAGTACCACATGCATGCCCAGGTCTGTACATACTGAAAATTTGCATATCATGACTATGTTGTTAAAATCATGCCCGAAATTTGAGGCCAGAACGCCGAACCCTGAAAATGAGGCTGGCTCAGGAGACTATGAAAAAAAGATTCTCTGTTAATAGTGTCTTTTCTAAGCTTCTGGTGAGTCCTGGAAAGAACTCAGATTTGTTTGATTTCAACAGTATATGATAGCAAATGTCTTTAATCCCAGCCTTGGTCTATATAGCAAGTTCCAGGACAGCTAGGGGATACATAGTGAAACATTGTATCAAATGAGTAACTAAATAAATACTAAACTTTGTTTGGGTTAGGTTCTGAGGTCTTGAAACAGGTCCTGTTTATTTACAGTCCTAAATGCCTCTTACTGGGCTGTCTCTTTCTCTAAGCTTGAGAAATTTTGTTTTTATTTCATAATTAATTTCATTAAATAATTTGCCTATTCCTTTTAAATTTATCTTAGCTCATTCCATCTCATAAGGTTATGGTTTGCATCTCTTGAGTGTATTTCATACTCCCAAAACATATTGGCTATATTCTTTATTTTTTCCTTATAAATATATATTTTGTAGCGGCTTATATATGATTTGCCCATGGAGTGGCACTATTTGGCGATATGACCTTGTTGGAGGAAGTGTGTCAAGGTGGGTGTGGGCTTTAATACCCTTGTCCTAGCTGCCTGGAAGCCAGTCTTCTCTGTCTGCCTTAGGAACAAGAGGTGGAACTCTAGGCTCCTCCAGCCCCTTGTCAGCCTGCATGCTGCCGTGCTCTCACCTTGATGAGGACTGAACCTCTTAACCTGTAAGCCAGCCCCAATTAAATGTTGCCTTTAAAGAGTTGCCTTGGTCATGGCATCTGTTCATGACAGTAAAACCCTAAGATACAGTTGTATTAATTGTTCAACTTTGCCCCCTGTACTGGCTGGTTTTGTGTGTCAAGTTGACACAGGCTGGAGTTATCACAGAGAAGGGAGCTTCAGTTGGGGAAGTGACTCCATGAGATCCAGCTATGGGGCATTTTCTCAATTAGTGATCAAGGGGGTAGGGCCCCTTGTGGGTGGTGCCATCCCTGGGCTGGAAGTCTTGGGTTCTATAAGAGAGCAGGCTGAGCAAGCCAGGGGAAGCAAGCCAGTAAGGAACATCCCTCCATGGCCTCTGCATCAGCTCCTGCTTCCTGACCTGCTTGAATTCCAGTCCTGACTTCCTCTGGTGATCAACAGCAGTGTGGAAGTGTAAGCTGAATAAACCCTTTCCTCCCCAACTTGTTTCTTGGTCATGATGTTTGTGCAGGAATAGAAACCCTAAGACACCCCCCACCTGTGAAATTCACTCATTGGCATGACGTCATCTGTCAGTGACGTTTTCTGATGAAATTTTAATTGTTTCAGTTTGGTGTGGTTCGGTTTTGTTGTTGCTTTTCATTTCCACTGGTTATGTTAGTTCTGTGTTTTGTTACTATTGTTTAGATTTTATTCTAACTACATGTGTCTGTATGTAGAAATGTGCGCATAAGTCCAGATGACAGAGACCAGAGGAAAGTGTCAGATGTGCTGGAGCTGGAGTAACAGGCATTTGCTAGCCACCTGACATGGGTGCTGGAAACTGGACTTGAGTCCTCTGTAGAAACATTACGTGCTCTCAGTTGCTGAGCCATTTCTGTAGTTCCATCTCTAATAATTTTTTAAGTAGGATTCTGAATTCTTTCTCAGACATTTCAGCTATCTCTGTGATCTTGATTTACATTATGCCGGGAGCCATGGCTTTAACCATGGCCTTGTGGAAAATTACTAGCTTATGCGTACAGCCCTGAGAGAACATGTGTAGTCTAACAGTAAGAATATTTGTGGGTGTGGAGGACACTGTGACCGCTGGTTCCAGACGCTGAAGATTGCCACCTGGCCTTCGGAAAGCCCCCGGGCTCTTCCCCGCTCCTTGAAGCCTCCTCTTGTTTGTGCTTATATTGCCATCCCTGAAGTAAAGTTTTCAGAGCTTGATCAGACACCTGTCTTGTTCTCATTCTTCGTGACTCGTGTCCCCCCTCAGTCTCTCTCCCCTGCCCTAGGTCCCTACTGAACGCCCTGTGGGTTAGGGCAACTGGTGCCCAATATGGAGTATGAACCCACGACCCTGAGATTGAGAGTCTCATGCTCTACCGACTGAGTCAGCTCTACCGACTGGCACCTAGCGTGGGGCCCCTGGGTCTGGGGTCCAAGAAGACCGCCACTTCCCCTAAGAGGACATGATCCCTTACACAGGATCGCCGCTTCATCAGGAAGTGAGTGAAGATCCGCTTAAGATCACATCTATCTGGTTTACCTCCCACTTTTACCTGTGAGGGGCTACATCATAGCCCAAATAAAACGCAGACCCTCTTGACCTTCTTTTGAAAGACCCCCGTAGGGAGACCCTCACTCAAGTCCCGGGAGAACTCGCACCCAGAGAAACACGAGAGACCATCTTGATGTAAACATACGAGGTAGTTTAATATTGCAGCTCCGGGTGGACCCATATCTCACGCAGGAGACAGAGGGATCGACGACGAGGCTCAGGGGTTTGGGGTTTTTATAGGAAGGAGGTCTAGGGGAACAAAGGAATTAGCATAGCAATGCATAATTGGCTAATTCAAATCCAGCTAGAATACGTGCAGATCAGAGCATAGGGAAATTACTAAGGGTGGTATTGAGGCAGCAGGGCATCTGGCTGGCCTCCAACCATACCTCATCATTCAGTTGGGTCATCTTGCCCAGACAGGTCCCTGCTTGCCTGAGCCCACCCAGACATGTCTTATCTACCTCTTCTTGGCCTGCTAGTTCCCAGAATATTCAACAGCTTGCTTGCTCATTCCCAGGCCTATGTGGGCAAGCTTGTGCTGGATTTTCAGACTTATAATTCTTCTACCTGGCCAGCACAGGTCCCAAGCTTTAGTTACTCCTTTTCACTCTCTCTCTCTCTCTCTCTCTCTCTCTCTCTCTCTCTCTCTCTCCCCCACCCCTTCGTCTCTGTTGCCCCTTCCCCCACAATAAGCCTCTCACACATGAAACTGCATTGGCCTGGTGTGGTCTGTCCGGATGTGAGCGGCTACACTATCACAACATTCTTCCCCCATTTTTGTTTAATAAAAAAAAAAAAATTAGGAGGCAGAGGCAGGCAGATTTCTGAGATCAAGGCCAGCCTGGTCTACAGAGGGAGTTCCAGGACAGCCAGGGCTACACAGAGAAACCCTGTCTCGAAAAACAAAAAAAAAAAAATTAGGAAGAAGCAATGGTGAAGCAGGAATAGGGTCATCGTGATATTTAGCTACTTCCTGCTGGCTTCGGGGCAACGTGTCTCTAGAAAACCTAGAAGAATGGGAACGGGAATGTTGGTCCAGTCTTAGGAGAGCTGGCTGTCTCCTTGCTGTCCAGGGCCTGTGGAACTGCCTGTGGATAGGTCAGAAGGAGCAGGTTCAGTAGAATCATCTGTGTCTGTTAGAGAAGGGTGGAGCATCTACAGGTAGCATCTCTGGAGCTGTCCTAGATGTAGTAAGCCCCTGGACTTGACAAGATGCTGAAACACACATAAAGGTAGAGAATAAGACTAAGTGTATTTGGGAGAAAGAAAATTTTTTCTAAGATGTACATTTGAAACCCAGAGGAATCCCACCCTCTGGAATAGATAGCAAGCAGAAACTTTAGGCAGGTGCACTTATCTGAATGGAGTCTATTTGGTCCGTGAGAGGTAGATCTGAGTGGGTTTCCTGTAGTTTATAAGTTTATAAAAAGAGATAACGACATGAGTTAACATGTACAGTCTTTTTTTTTTTTCTTTTGGTCTTTTTTGAGACAGGGTTTCTCTGTGTAGCCCTGGCTATCCTGGAACTCACTCTGTAGACCAGGCTGGCTTTGAACTCAGATATCCACCTGTCTCTGCCTCCCAAGTGCTGGGATTAAAGGCGTGCGCCACCACTGCCCAGCTAACATGTACAGTCTTTAAGATAAGTTTTTTATGGGTCACGAGAAAGAAGAATTTGTGACTATGTAGTTGGATCATATAGAAGAATGTTTCACTAGAGTTAGGCAAATTTATAAGAACTTGAATAGTGTTAGGACAGTGGCATAGCAAGAAGAGGAAATACGAAGCATTTAATTGATGGAAACTGAGTTTAGGTAAGGAGGTAACAGATTTTATCTGAAAGCTTACATCTGCACTAGTCACTAAAAACTGAATTTAGGTAAGGAGTTAGGTCTGTTTCGCAGCTGTCAAGCTACAGTTACCTTAGCTGTCAATGTAGTCGGAAATCTGAGGAAGAATACATTATAATCTAGCAGTCATAATAGTAATTAAAAAATGACAGCGTCTACTAGGCAACAGTTCCCTGTGGTCTCTGTGGTCTCCATGGCAACTTGGGCAGGGGCAGTCTGCCTTTCAAGCCCAGAAAATGGAGGGCTTTCTTCCTTTGTGGAATGGATACGTGTGACAAGAGAAATGACTTACCTTGATTTAGATAAGTCATTTGACTCTGAGGGGTATCCAGTTTTGTCCACTGTGTTTCTCAGTAGTTATCATACCACAACTCAGCCAGCCTCTCGAGGCTGTGTCTATATCTCCTGAGACCTTGTGGGGTAAACTGTTAAAGACTTTCGGAGAGTTTATCTGTCATAAACTTAAATATGTTAATAATTAGCAGATTTCTGACAAGACTGAGAGTTATATTGATTGGTTATATCTGAATAGAGCACACCATAATTTAATGGCAGTAGCAAAAATCATTATTTAGGATAGGATAGAAATGAAAATCTTAAGTAATTTTGACAGGTTGTATAAGGAGAGAAAAACACATTTTGTATTAGTAGAGAAACACTTGGCTTAGAGTTGGTGTGGAATAGAATTAGAGAAGTGGCAGGAGTGGCTTGAGATCGTGGTGACAGAAAGTGAGTTTATCCAGCCGGGTTCAGGCCTGTGACATGAACTGTGCTGACAGGCAAGCCATGGAGCTAGGGACAGGCCCGCGCATGCTCGTAGTTGAGGCACCAGGTGCATACTCAGGCAGGGGTCAGGGTGGAACAGGTGTGCAGCCTATAACCTGAAGAGCACAGACTCTAGGAGCCACGATAATGGGATAATGGCGTGTGAGCTCTCACTGCTACCTGGTGGTGACAGTGGGGTGGAAGCGCTCCCAATTGTCAGAGTCCACAGTGGGCAGGGAAAAGGAAGCCCCCAAATAGTGTGTCCTGTATCTCAGCATCATGCACACTATTCCTGTGGCCCTTGGTGGGGCTTCACTCCCTTCATAAGTCCCGGCAGAGTGGGAGAGAAAGAGAGGGGCTCTCTCACGTGAGTGTGGGAAAGCAAGTCTCATAAGCAGAGTCCCTGGCAGGCTGCCGGGGGCAAGGCCAGATCCGCCTTTCACACGGCAAGCCATGAACAGAGCTAATGAGCAAGTTGTGGGGTGGGCAGTAGACAGAGTCCCTGGCAGGGGGCAGGCCAGACCTGCTTTTCACACAGCAAACCAGGAGACCCAGTGGCTGCAGCAGCCATAGTGGAAGCAAGCAAATGAGGGACAGGGGGTGGGGGCTGCAGGAAGCCTACGCTATGGATCGCTAGTTTAGTGGCCATGTAGAGATATTGCTTTCTGCTTGTTGTGAATTAGACCAAGACATCGCAGTAAGTAGGGGCAAGGCAGCCGATGACAGAAACATGGGTGAGAGAATAGGGTTATTAACTGCCCCTGCCAGAGCCCTGAGGGCACTATCAATACCCAGAGAGATTCTAGCACAGGCCAGACGAACAGGTTGTCACGTGATGGGCTGGGGCTACACTCAGAGCCAGTGACCCTGAGCTATAGAGAGCAGTTCAACCAGGCCCCGGGAATTTCTCAGCAACGAGAAAGAAACTGTCTCAAAGGAGAGAGGAAAATATCACCAAATGGAAAAAGTCCTAGAACGAGGGTCAGTGAAAAGACTGACTGTCTCCATCCTCAAGGGCAGCACAGGGGTAGCTCCGAGCTCAAGAACTCTCCCCTGCGACCATGGGGACGTTTCCTCTGAGCAGTGGGGAGAGGTGGCTTACTGGTTCTCTGAAGTTTAGGCTATCGAACGTCAGATCTCCATGAGATAGCAGTGGGGATGCAAACCTGCATAGTTTCTAAATGCGAGTCACAGCACCATATGATGTGTCTATACAAAGATAAAGAGAAGAGAGGAGGAATATGTTCTTTGGAGGTGTGGTGAGGTATGGGGGAGTGAGGTGCCTCAGCAGGCCCATGCTGAGGCATCCCTTTCTCATGAGGGACCAGCCACATGATGGTATAGTACAGAATACAGTTTATTCAGGGCATGGGGAGGGGAGTTAGGGGGTAATAGAGGCAGAGAAAGGAAGAGAGAGAGGGGGAGAGGGGGGGAGAGAGAGAGAGAAGAGAAGAGAAGAGAAGAGAAGAGAAGAGAAGAGAAGAGAAGAGAAGAGAAGAGAAGAGAAGAGAAGTAGAGGCCAGCCATGAGCATGTGGAGAGAGTGGAGAAGGGAATGGGGCAAAAGTGGGAGCAGGAAGGCAAGAGCAAGAGAAGAGCAAGAGACAGAGGAGAGGAGGGAGGCAAGCAGCTCCTTTTACAGTGAGTCAGGCATACCTGGCAACTGTGGGGTGGAGCTTAGATAGAATGCTAACACACACACCTTGCTTTAAGTCAGTGGTTCTCAACCTTCCTAACACTGTGACCCTTTAATACAGTTTCTCATGCTGTGGTGATCCCCAACCATAAAATTATTTTGTTGCTACTTAATAACTAATTTTGCTGCTGTTATGAATAGTAATGTAAATAAAAATTTGTATTAGAGATAGATGTTTGCCAAAAGGGGTTTCAACCCACAGGTTGAAAATTACTTCAAACAATTCCACCTTACTTGTTACAGTTCTTAGCAGGACCTTCAGTCAAAAGCCCTCTCCATGCTGGGAAAGGTGCCAGACCGCTGAGGGTAGATGAACAGATTCTTCTGGGAGGGGGTGCGGGGTGGGGGGAGTGTCAACAAACCCTTGCAGTCTCAGGTGTCTGAATTCTGTGAACTGGTTTGTTCCAGTCCCCAGCAAAACTGCTTCCTTTGTGCATCTAGTTAAACACTTAATTACATCAGCCAAAGGCAGTTCTGCTGCAACCAGAGAACCCTTGAAACTACAGTGGTCTTTCTCTGGCTGCATAGTATCTCTCTGTTCTTTAGATTTTAAGCTCAATAACCATTTGTTGAGTCCTGCTGAGTCCCATTATCTGTGCTGAGCACTGCCATGCTAGTTAATAGAGAAAATTCAGGGTGCAGAGGCCTGACTCAGCACACATCAGACCTTCCTGGTGTTACTTCAGAGGGCATGACTAAGAGGGAGGCTAGTGTCAGAATCAGACCAGGCCCCAGAATTCAGTGTTTATCTGGCGTGGACACCTAGACAGGACTGCCTCCACCCCTCGCTCATTCATTCTCTGGCTTGTGGCCTCGGGCCTGTGCTTTGGGTTGCCGCCCTTCTGATGCAGACCCCATTTGTGACCCAAATTCTTATCCCATCATTCATTCCACAAGTATGTGGGGCCTTGTTTTGTTTTGTTGGCACTGGGGTTCAGGCCAGAACCTTGTGAGTGCTCTACCGCTGAGCTGTGTCCTGAACTGTCTTTATACCTTCATTCATATATAGAGATATATCTTTGCACCATGAGCATGCCTGGTATCCTTGGAGGCCAGAAGGTGACTCTGAATTCTTCTGGAACTCTAGTTTCTGGTGGCTATAAGCTGTCATGTGGATGCTGGGAACTAAAACAAAACATGGCACTCTGGAAGACTAGCCCGTGCTTTTAACTGCTGTGCCATCTCTCCAGTCTGTATTTTATTTTGACATGAGTCTCAATAAAGGCCCAGATTGTGCTTGAACTCACTTTGTCTCTTTGGCAGGCCTTGAACTTATACTCATCCTGCCTCATCCTCCCCGGTAGCTGGGATTAGAGATTAGAGCCCTGGGCCACAAGGCCCAATTTATTGGGCATCACACTGCCAGTCGTCTAAGAACCCATACAATGCAGGGTGGACCAATCCCTGTCCACATCCATTTAGACATTGTAGTAATCTGTTTTCATTCATTGAAAAAAAAATGAGGTAAAAGAAAAAAAAAGATTTGAGACAGTTGTGTATCCTGGACTGGACTCACACTCTAGGACTCCTGATCCTCTTGCTTCCAATACCAGTGTGTGTAGGATTACAAGTATGTGCCACTACACCCAGTTTTAACCTTTTTATAGACAGAGGTTTATGTAGCTCACAGCCCCAGAGATCAGAGGCATAATCCAGAGTGTCTTGGAGGACCTTGTGGCAAATGGCAGAAGCACATAAGAGGAAGAGGTCACAGTCTGAGACAGAGAGAACCAAGGCCAGTACAGTCCTTCCAAGGGTACACCCTACTTACCTGATTCAATTTCTACCACACCCTACCTTGTGAAGATCTGATCTCCAAGCATCACACTGAGGACCAGGCTCCCAAGCGGGAATCTTGGGGGGGCGGGGGGGAGCACAAAGCACAGCAATTGAGCAGTTAGAGCCAGGTGTGGCAGGGCAGCACATACCTTTAATCCCAGCACTCAGGAGGGAGAGACAGGCAGATAGATGTCTGTGAGTTGGGGCCTCTCTAGTCTGCAAAGCCAGTCCCAGCCTAACTAGGAAAATACACCTCATCTTTAAAATAATAGTAATAGGCCGGGCGGCGGTGGCACACGCCTTTAATCCTAGCACTTGGGAGGCAGAAGCAGGCAGATTTCTGAGTTCGAGGCCAGCCTGGTCTACAGAGTGAGTTCCAGGACAGCTAGGAAAAATAAAAAATAATAAATATATTTATATAAAATATTAAAATTTTAATATTTTTAATAATAAAAATAATGACTATTTATATATAAGTAATAATAATAACTAAATAAATATGAAGCCATACAGTAGTGTGCATTTAACAGTCCAGTACTTGGAAGGTAGCGGTAAGAGAGTCAAAGAAGGAGACCCAGGCCAGTCTGGGCTGCATACCTAGATCTTGCATAAAGGAAGTTAACCTTATAACCATGAGGGCCTAAGTTCAGATCCCCAGAACCAAATAAAAAGCTAGGTGTAATAGCACATACCTGTGGTAGTAGCAGTGGCTGAGAGGAGAGGTTTGTTGGCCAGCTATCCTAGCTTGTGTGACAAAGGTCCAGGTCATCTTGAAACCCATGTCAATAGGTAGAAAGCACCACAGGTGGCCTCTGATACAAACACACACACACACTCACACATACACACACACTCTCACACACACACTTACACACACATTCATAGTCACACACACTCACACACACTCACACACACTCACTCACACCTATACCCTCACACTATCATGCACATAAAAAATGACAATTAATAAAACAGGAGTTTTGTGGTGGAATTAGAACCTCTGAGGCATGTGGTTAGACCCTTCCCTCAGCATGGTGCTGGGAGTCTCCTCAAGCAGTTTGGGTTGGAGAACACATACCTGGTTACATGTAGCACACAGTACTTAGACATGTACAGGTAGCTGTCCTGAGCTTTGAATTGCATGAGCTTTCTGCTCTGGGTCCAGCCTAGTTCCAGGGACCCTAGCACAGACTTAACAGATCCCACCCTCACTATGTTAAAGCTGACTGTGAAGCAGACACACTGAGGTTTGCCATCAAGAGTGTCCCAAGCCAGCTAAAGAGGTGAGAGGGGCATCCATTCGTCAAGAGAAGACCCTAGAAAGCAGCATGTAGTGGAAATTTTTAATTAACCCAACATGGGTTTCCTTCCCACCTCTGAGCATGAATGAAAGACGTGTACACGGCCTTAAATTTTCATATGCTTTAAGCAGCTCAATAGCTGCTCTATGCTGTTAGAATCTACCTCCTATTAATAACTCCGAGTTACTACTTACTAATTTCTAAGTTCTGTCTTGGCTGCTCTTAACTCCAATCAGTCAGCCCTCTCGGCCATGCACGTTCTCTTGGCCAGAGCCCAGGCCGCCCTCCTTGCTGCTCTATCCCATGGCGGCTCTTGTCTCTCTCCTGCACACTCTTCTAAGGCATGGTGGCTCTCCCCTTTTCTCCTTCCTCTTGGTCCCAAGCCCAGGAAACCTAGCCCCCGCCCCATGTCTCTTCTCCCCAGCTATTGACTGCTCGTTCTTTATTTACCAATCAGGATTAACTGGAGGTGGGTTTCCTCCTTGTCTTATGTGTGGACTCTCTCATGCAAACAGTTTTGGGGAACCCAAACTAACATTAGAATATAGGCAAAATTAGGCCAACCCCACTACCACAGTACCTCATGTTAGAGCTCCAGAGAAACAGTCACTCCAGGACCTTGCTGAATGTAAGGAGACACGTGATTGTTTGCAGGGCTGAACCCCTAATTTTTTAAGAGGAGCATAGACTGCCAGTCATGCTGATTAAGGCCCTCATTGCAGAGCATGGTCACATGTTTCCCCCATTTGGCCACTGAAGAGATGAAGTGAACTTCAGAGATATGGAAATGGGGCTTCAGCATGGTTATGGAATCTCTCCAAGTTCTCACAGGACAACTTGGAGACTGTACTGCCTGTCCTGCATCACCTTCTCATCCTGCACTCTCGCCATCTTCCAGGACTCTGGACCCTCCTCCACCCACCTCCCCTTCACAGCTAGAAATCAGCATCCCAAACATCTGGGGGAAAGTGCGTCTGAGAGCGCCCTTCCTAGAACATGTACTTTCTTATCAGACACCTGTGTGAACTGTGACACCGATTCCTCCTCCCTCTCTCTCCTTCCTACATGACATCGGAATAGGAGGCCTAGCAGTAAATATTGGGAAACATTTCTGGCCCCAAGGGCAGATCTATCTAGATAGATAGATCAATCTAGAGGAACACTCTAGTGGTGGATCATTTCACAAGCCAGCCTGCCCTCTGCTGACCAGAGTTGGAGACTGTGGATAATTCATCTGGGAAAGGGCTCATCTAAAACTGTTCCACCCCCTGCAGCTGAGGGATACAGCTCACCTCAGTCTTTTCTACCCTTGCTCTCCTTAGCTATAGGAACACATTTATATAAAGTTCCCACCAAGAACACTATTTCTAGAATTCCCCCTCAGTTTCCATCAATCAGGGTGGGTTGATGGTACAATGTAAGGGTCCATGATTCGCTGAAGAATGATATACCCTGACTCAAATAGTATGTAAACGCAGAGCATTTTATTCTGCAGAACTCCAGCATGCTGGAGTCTCCCATTACCAAGACAGAGAGACAACTGAGCTTCCAGGCCTGATTTAAAAGCACGTTAGAGGAATCCAGGGTAGGTGAGCTTTATCTTGCTCTATCTCTAGGCAATCCAGAGCCATTACTGGGGTCTGGGGGCTGGAGCCTAGGGTCTTTCCTAGTAACTGACTTCCCTGGGCTTGCCTGGACTTGCCCAGTTCTTGAAGACAGACATTTAGGCCTAGTTTCCTTAAATGCCAATTCGAAGCCTGTCATAGAATCAGCCTATCTCATCCCTCTCATTGCTACCACCACCACACCCCCTGTCAGTTTTGGGCCATCTCAAATCCTTGAAAAGTTTCTATGGACTGGTACTGTGGTTTGAGAATATATCTGTTCCTTAGCCAACCTAACTAAATAAAGTATTGATTATGAAGGAACCACAAGTCAAAGCTAACATCAGTAGGATCTGTCTTGTAGTTTCTTTCTAAGGCCATGGATTCTTAGACCACCACTGCGTGGTCAATATAGAAACAACATTCCTCTTCTAAGGCTGCACAGAGTCCTCTCTGCTGGAGGAACAGCAAGTCTAGGCCTCTTCTGTTCTATAGGACTACTTTTGCCAGGGAGGATAGGGAGTCCGGCAAGGCCTTGATGGGCTTTTCCATCTCCTGTATATTTCCAATCTGTAGGGCCTTGTAGGGCTGAGGCCCCTCCACTAGCAGCTCCAGCCAGCCCTATGCCAAGGAGAGAACCTAGAAACACAGCAGAAATGGCCACCCTTTTAACTCTATTGTTTGGAGGTACTAGCTGGTTGAAGACATCCTCCCCAGAGCAAGAGGTCACTCTGGGTACAATCTGTACAGAACATAAAAATCCTCAGTCCTGTTTACAATGGCCACCAGGGCAAAAATGCATGGAGTAAGCCCCGAGGTACAAGCCCAGCAGGCATTCTCTGGGGGCAGCATGTGTCCTGCAACAGTAGGGGTTACAGTGTGGTTGCAGAGGTGGGAATAGGCTGGGGGTACCTTATTTCCAACACAGAGTCCCTGTCCGGTGACCAACAGTCCAGGGCAAGAGTAGTCAAGAACCAGCAGTCCAATCAGCCTTCTTGCCAGCCACTGTGAACTTATTGTATTGCCCCTGGGGGTACCCAGATGAAAACAAGGGGGCTATTGGCTGGTGCAGCAAAGCATAAGCAGCAAGCAAGCAGGGTCATGAGTGCTGGGGTCTGTTTCAGTGAATCGAAAGGGTGTGGGGTGACCTTCCATCATTCTTGTGGCTGTTCACCTGGAAGTCTCCTCCACTGGGATCTCCACTGCTGGATCATCTCTCTCTTGGCAGGCTTAACGTGGGAGTGGTGTATCACATGCTGATCACCTTCACCTTAACGGCCCATAGGCACGGTCAGGATCACAATGTGACGTCCTTTTCAGAAATGTTCCAGAGTTATGTCTCTTAATCTGGACTTCTTCACCTGATTCTAATCAGTGGGGGTCAGTGGAGGAGCAGACTCATAAGCCTGGCAGATGGCAGGCCAGAGTTGCTTCTGGACCCTATGGAGGGCTTCCAAGAATGTCAAAAACTTATGTTGGTCATATTCAACTAAGATATCAGACTGGAGGTTGGGCAGCAAGGACGGGGGCCTCCCATGTAGGATCTCAAAAGAGGGGTGGGGTACCTAAAGTATAGGGGTGTTCCTAGCCCTATATAAAGCATAAAGTAGGAGAGACACTGGGTGTCACCACCAGTTTCAAGGGTTAATTTGGTCAGGGCTTCCTTCAGGGTCTGATTCATCCCCTCTGTTTACCCTGAACTCTGGGGTCTGTATACACAATATAATTTCCAAT
This sequence comes from Montemys delectorum, assembly GCA_019843815.1. Classification (NCBI taxonomy): domain Eukaryota; kingdom Metazoa; phylum Chordata; class Mammalia; order Rodentia; family Muridae; genus Montemys; species Montemys delectorum. The sequence continues at coordinate 9,194 of JADRCD010209691.1, read as the reverse complement.
TGGTCCCCAGAACCTGTGCTAAAGATTGAGTTACCTGAGAGATGAATGCTGGTTCATCGTCAAAGATAAGCAAGGTAGGTGTCTTAGTCAGGGTTTCTATTCCTGCACAAAACATCATGACCAAGAAGCAAGTTAGGGAGGAAAGGGCTTATTTAGCTTACATTTCCACGTTGGTGTTCATCACCAAAGGAAGTCAGGAAGCAGGAGCTGATGCAGAGGCCATGGAGGGATGTTCCTTATTGGCTTGCTCAGTTTGCCTTTTTTTTTTTTTTTTTTCTGAGACAGGGTTTCTCTGTGTAGTCCTGGCTGTCCTGGAACTCATTCTGTAGACCAGGCTGGCCTCAAACTCAGAAATCTGCCTGCCTCTGCCTCCCAAGTGCTGGGATTAAAGGCATGTGCCCCCAGCTGCCAATGCTCTTATTATATAGAAATATTTTGAGGAATATTAAGGAGCTGGAGAGATAGCTCAGCAGCTCTGAGCTCTTGCTGTTCTTTTTTTTTTTTTTTTTTTTTTGGTTTTTTTTATTATTATAATTAAGTACACTGTAGCTGTCTTCAGACGCACCAGAAGAGGGCGTCAGATCTCATTGGTTGTGAGCCACCATGTGGTTGCTGGGATTTGAACTCAGGACCTTCAGAAGAGCAGTCGGTGCTCTTACCCACTGAGCCATCTCGGTTCTTTATAGAAGACCTCAATTTGGCTCCCAGAACCTACATGGAGCTTAACAACACTCTAACTTCAGTTACGGAGGATCTGGTGCCCTCTTCTGGCTCCCACAGATACCAGTTCACAAACATACATGTAAATAAAAGTAAGAATAAAATCTTTAGCTGGGCAGTGGTGGCGCATGCCTTTAATCCCAGCACTTGGGAGGCAGAGATAGGCGAATTTCTGAGTTCGAGGCCAGCCTGGTCTACAGAGTGAGTTCCAGGACAGCCAGGACTACACAGAGAAACCCTGTCTCAAAAACCAAAACCAAAACCCAAACCAAAACCAACCAACCAAACAAAGAATAGAATCTTTTTTTTCCAAAGATTTATTTATTATTATATGTAAGTATACTGTAGCTGTCTTCAGACACACCAGAAGAGGGAGTCAGGTCTCATTACAGGTGGTTGTGAGCCACCATGTGGTTGCTGGGATCTGAACTCAGGACCTTTGGAAGAGCAGTCAGTCCTCTTAACCACTGAGCGAGCCATCTCTCCAGCCCCCAAGAATAAAATCTTTAAGAGGATGTGGAAACAGCTGCAAGTCATGCTTTTCTGAGAGTATTGGCCTTTCTCTTTTCCCAGCTGTAAACCTCAGTGTTCTAGAGATCTCGTAGAAACCTCACTTACAGTAAGAGCCATGTCTTAAAACTCTTGTGTATCTTTGTGGTGCACTATTTTATCCTATCCGACTAGAAAGCAGTCCAGAGCATGTCCAAAACCAGCCTATGACTAGCATACTGGGAAACCAGGAAGGTGCAAATAGGAGAAAAAGAGTTTCTAGTAGCCCTTAAAAATGTGCTTGTGAGCCACTGAAATGGTATATACAGCTACAGCTAAAACCAGCTTGTAAGAAGCCCACACCCATGCTTGGTTGAGTACTGAGTCCCTCTTTATTAGCTCTCATGCTTTTTTTTTTTTTTTTTTTTTTTTTTTTTTTTTTTTTTTTTTTTTT
>JADRCD010209690.1:38239-48553 GCA_019843815.1 Montemys delectorum | reverse complement strand
AAAAAAAAAAAAATCCAAGTTAGAACGAGGTAAAACATCCAACAAGGTGAGGGAGACAAGAGTTAGGCCGGGTAGGGCTCTCGAGTGGGGTTGCCACTATGAAACATCCCACCAGGTTATTAGCACATACAATTTTAGAGTCAAAACAGCAAAAAGCTGTTTTAAAGATGCAAGAGTCTCTGAGGACAGATATCAGGTACTTAAAGGAGACTTAGTTATATTAGTTTCGCCTAAAAACTAAATTTGCTGTGTGTGCTAGTCATTTAACTTTTTTTTAAAGATTTTATTTATTTTATGTATGTGAGTGCACTGTAGCTATCTTCAAACACACCAGAAGAGGGCATCAGATCCCATTTCAGATGGTTGTGAGCCACCGTATGGTTGCTGGGAATTGAACTCTTGACCTCTGGAAGAGCAGTCAATGCTCTTAACCACTGAGCCATCTCTCCAGCCCTAGTCATTTAATTTTTAACGAACAACTGAGGTGAGAGTAGACTTCCTAGAAAATACCCATGCTAGTATTAATGGGATGCTTTAATCAGTCCCCAAAACTTTCTTGGTTTTTCTGGGCAATCGTAATTAGTTAGACACAAGGAAGCAATTACCGACCAGAGTGAAGAAAAGCAATGGAAAGAAAAGCTGCAGGACGGAGGGCGCCGCCATGTAAGGAATAGCATAGAAGACACGCTGCTTTAAAAGACAAGGACAACGGAAACACATTGCATACTTCTGAAATGCTATCAACAGAAAAGTCAATTCCAGTGAGCAGCGGGAGCTTGTAAGAACCGTAAGGAGGACTGCTCAGCCTTGAGGAGCAATAAAGCACACTGCATGTGAGCCTCTGCTTCTGGCGTGCATCACAGTTAACTGCCAACACCAGCTGTGCAGTGTGGGCACCCTCCCAGAAACAAGTCAGTCACTCACGTTTCCGTCACTCCTCTGGCCCCCTTTGTGGGTGATGACCACCACTTCCATCCACTTGCGCAAATGTTGCTGTTGAAAAGAGAGGGGGGAAAAATCAATATATCTTCAGACACCACGTCATGAGAGATACTGCCCTGCAGCAGAAATCTGCAGCCATTTGATTTCTCTGTACTTGATAAAACCAGAGTTCCCGTTACAGTAAACCAGTCTAATCATACAGCAAGAAATGAGTGACAAGTGTGGATCTTGCTTCAGCCAGAGACATCAAGGTTTATTTTTAATAAACTCCTGAGGTGTGAGGCACTGCAGTTCCAGGCCCAGCATTTTCCTTTCATTACCACCACTGTTCTCTGGGATACTGGGGTGGACTTCAGTGGAAGCAGAGAGGTGAACAGAGACTCTGTCAGGGTCAGAAGCTCCTGGCCAGATGGGGGGGACCAGAGTGAAGCACAAGATGCATGCTACGCATAAGAAACTATTTATGAGGAGTGGCGGATGGGATGAGGAGCTCTGGCAGAGACTAGGACACCTAAGAAGGGTCTAGAAGAGGAGGGCCTAGTGTGCTCTAGGAAGAAGAGTGCAAAGGGCTCTGGCAGCTACCATGGCTAGCGGGGAATCCAGGGGAGCTGGCTGACAAGACACACACTGATTCCTTTTCATCAGAGGCTGGGCAGACAACTCCATGCGGGCATCTGCTACTGAGGTGCCACGAAGCCCAGTGCTAGGTATCTGCCTGAGCAAGCACAGGAAATGACGGTGGCTGATGAGCAAACCATGTACACCATGAATGCTGCATTCCTTTGAAAAACCAGTCACATGTCCTGTGATAAACACATAACACCTGGACAGACACACAGGCTGCCTTCAGGAAGGGGTGCCGGGGATAAGGAGGAAACTCAGTGCTTTTACGCCTTTTGAATTCTCTTTTTATTTTTTGAGACAGGGTCCCTGGGTAGCTCTGCCTGGCCTGGAACTCTATGTGTAGACCAGCCTGGCCTCAAGCTCACAGCAATCTACCTGTCTCTGTCTCCCAAGAGGAGAGTGTACCAACATACCCACCCACCTTTTGAATTTAGCAATATGAATGTTATTTACGTCTATAAGCCGTCTCATTTGTCCAGTGCACTGTGGAGTAAGTTTAAACCCACTTAGCTTACCATCATCTGGTCACAAAACTTATCATTGAAGGAATTTGGGAAGAGGCGAGTAACTGAGGTGAGACGGTTCACAACGTTCAGTGTTAAGCTCCGGTAGTCTCCCAGCATCATCAGCAAAGGCCGCATGTGCGTATGAATCTGATCTACTTCTATGGTGGCACCTTCCAAAAACTAGTAAGAAAGGTAAGTCACACAGAGGAATCGGCGGCAGACAGTGTAACAGAATGAGACTCACAATCAACTCCGGTGGCAGTTTGCCCTTGGGAAAGGGAGCATTAACTTCGGTTCCCAGAGAGTGCTGATGGGACTGGAGCTCAGCCTTACTGTGTTTCAAGACTCAGTGTGACGAGGGCAGAGTGGCCACGCTCCACGAATGCTGACCAGACAGGCCTAAGGACCCCAGGCACAGGACACAGGGCTCATGAGCTCACCTTCCTCATGCAGGCTTCCCCAGCCTCCTGCAGCTCACTGTTGGTGGAGTTGAGGGCTTTGAAGAGAGCAGCAATGATTTTCTCCCTGGACTGAGGTAGGTAATTGCAAGCAGCCAGAGCATCTTTTGAGAGAAAAATACATACAGTTTTTATCATTCACCTGAGAAACTCCTCAATAATATTCCTCTCGAAAGGATCCTACTAATCACAAACCACTAACCCTCCCTCCTGTTAGCTGGCTCAAGGAAGACAATAGAGCTGAGCTTGGTGGCACACACCTTTAACCTCAGCCCTCAGAAGGCCAAAGTACACAGATCTCTGAGTTCAAGGCCAGCCTGGTATACAGAGTGAGTTCCAGGATAGTCAGGGCTACACAGCAAAACTATGTTCAAAAAAGCCAAGAAAAATGAAAAAAAAAGGTAGACTAGGGTCTGATGGAAATGGCTCTATGTGGTAAGACAGGTCTCTTAAATCAGAAATCTGATTCAAGTGTCACAGAGCCGCATTCACTGCAAAGTAAAATCCCCATTTGTTAAAGACAAACTACTTAAACCCTAACAATGCCAGTACAATTTGATAACCAACACAGCTTCTGAGTCTACTTTTAAAAAAACATACAAAACTAGGCATTTAGTCTATGATGAAGGCCACCACCCCCTCTGCATGGCCATTCTACACTCCACAGGCTGACTCACACTGGCATGCACTTACTTAATGCTGCAATTCGTAAGGGCACAAGTGATGGGAGGCTTTTGTAACAGGGCAGCTTGGTTAGAGCTGAATCCTCAGCCTCACACAAATTCAGCAGCTGTCAGAGAAAAAAAAAAGCAACTTTTAGTTTATCTCACTTCTCCTGGGGGCACAAACGGCTACCAAGCCTGTTCTGAAGGCTACCTGACCTCAAGCACAGGCTAGTCGTCAACGCCCACGCCTCACACGGCGTACGTACCTCTGTGTAGAACACCTTGTGCTCCACCACGTTGAGATCCATCGTGAAGAGCCGAGGCTGCAGTGTGGTGCAGAATGTGTTGCCCTCCATCAGGCCAATCTGTGCGTTGGCAGGCTGGTGGCGCAGCAGGTGCTTCTTCGGTGGGACCATATCCTGAAGGACCTGGAAAAAAAGCAAGGAGGGGTGCCACTCGTCAGACGTTCCTCAAAAAGCAAAGGCCTTTCATCGTTATATTACACAGTAGCCAATGTAAAAACCATGACACAGAGTCATTACAGAGGCCTAAACTTTCACCAGGGGAGAACACATCACACGCTAGGAGTGCACTAGAGACTTGGTCACACTGCAGAATGACCTCACAAAAGAACACAAGTCCCACACGATGACACACACCCAGGAAACCAGCCTTCTTTCTATTCTTATCAATAGTTGTGGGCACGCACTGGCATCTGTACAGTGAAGGTCCCAAAGAATACATGCAACAGCCCTCTGAAAAGGAATCATGAACTGACAAGTACTTGGAACTCATATTTGAAGCACACAGAGCCCAGATGTGTCAGAATCCTACCTCTTTATGTGGCTCCATAATTACTGTCACACTTTTCCCGGTGACCTGGGCCAAGACCTGTAGCGAATGCATGGCCTGCTTTCTCACAGTCGAGTTTGGGGAGGTGACTTCACGAACCAAATCGTGAGTCACATGGTGAAAAGATTTCTCCTGAGCCACCACAATCTCCTCAGCTCTCTCCTCATCCTTCAGAGGTGTTGCACATCTCATCAGGAGTTGCTCCAGGGTGGTCTTGGCCATGGCGACTGCCCCATTGGAAACCTGGAGGTGGGGGAAGGAGTACAGGATGATGCTACCCACATCTCCATAGATTTGGGGAGGAGGGAGCTCATGCCCACTGTGCCAGCTTCAAGGAGAAACACTATATAGCATCCATTTGGCACTTTAGGGTCAAAAATATCTCCTTGTATGTACTTCCTGTTTGCTTTCATAAAGGTCATCTGGACATGACCTTGGCATTAACCACACATCCTGGCAAGCCCACCAGATTCTACCAAGATGAGTTAGATTTGCACATGGGTTCATAAACAACAGTATATCTTGGGCTAGCAATATGGCTCAGCAGGTAAAGGAGCTTGCTGCCCATCCTGAGCACCCCAGTTTGATCCCCCACATGGTAGAAAACTAACTCCCACAAGTTGTCCTCTGCTCGCCACACTCATGTTGTGCCAAGTCCCCATCCAATAAAGCACATAAACAAAAACAAAGAAGCAAGGAAAACAATGTCCCGCCTGTGGGGACCTCTGCAGTATCCTGAAACCAGCATTCCCTTCAGATCCACTCTGAAGCAAGGTAACAGGGAAGGAACTTGGAGATAACATACAGGAGTTAGGAACTGTCTCTGTACTAAAGATGCCATTGGGAATCCAAGTACCAAACTTCTGTGCTAGCAGATTGTCTGAGACCAAGAGCTCGGCAGCAGATCAGCTCTTTGCAAGTAGTGTCACTGAGCGTCCAGACCACCCATGACCTACCTCTCCAGTCAGGTCCATCATTACAAAGAGCAGAGCTTTGAGGAAGGTCTGTTGGTTCTGGAGAACCCATGTGAGTGGAAGCCGCTCCATGAGAAACTTAATGGACACCACGCCCCCCAACTTTGCATACCAGGCCTGCTCATAGCAGCAGGCGCACAAGCGCTCCACAATGTAGGAGAAGAGGGGCAGCTGGCACGCCTGGAGAGAAACAAGCCAAGAATAAGTCGGTGCTACCTCTCTAGAACAAACGCCTGCAAACTGTTCAGCCGTCCTTACCCTCTCTTTTGAGCCCAGGATGATGCTTGCCACATCGAATATCACGGCCAGGGCTACCTCCCCAATTTTGCACAGTTCCTTTTCTTCATAAGCCATACAGATAGCTATTGCATCAATAAGGACCAAGGGATCCATTCCTTTGGACCCATTTTCTTCACTGTGGAACATGGCTGTGCTGGGCTGGCTGCCCACCTGGTAGCAAGGTAGCAAGAAAGGACCTGGAAAGAGGGGAAGCAGGCACACGACAAAGCAGAGGTCATTCATGGACGCATGAGTGACAGCTGATCACAAATCAGCTTCATTTCCCCTGGGGTTAAGCCGTTCCTAATACTCTAACTACATTCTATTAATCTGCACATGTGTAGATTGTATGTGGGCATGCACATGACATGGTCCACATGCCTCTGCACATATGAAGAGGTCAGAAGACAAATTGCACGAGTTGGTCCTTTGTTGCTCTGTGTAGATTCTAAGGACTGAACTCAGATTCCCAGGCTTATCTGCAAGTACCCTTAACTCGCTGAGCTGTCTCACTAGCCCCAGAACCACTACTTCAAATTAACCTCCATAAAACTGCAGCTGTTTGAACCATGTAGTTTAATTCACATTAAGGCACTTTTCTGAGTATTTCCAAAAATACAGTGTATCATTTTCCAATTACTTCAGTTAAAGCTCAAAACTGAGGCTGGGCATATAGCTAACTTAGTGGCATAGAAGCACATACAGAGCCCTAGCATGTGTAAGCCGGACTTTGACGATACACATCTATATGCCCAGACCTATCCAGGTAGAAGGAGAGTGAGTAGTTCAAAGCTCTATTCATCTAAAATCAGGTATTAGGTTCCTTTAAAAGGAAAAAAGAGGCACTGACAGGCTAAATGGCCGTACAGGTAAAAGCACAAGCTAACCTCTGACCTCTGCAATCTCACCACGGCAATAATATGCTTGCACTCATATACAAATAACTACGGCAGTAATAAATGTTTAAAAACTTGCCATACAGTGGTGGTGCACACGCCTTTAATCCCAGCACTTAGGATGCAGAGACAGGTGGATTTCTGAGTTCGAGGCCAGCCTGGTCTACACAGTGAGTTCCAGGACAGCCAAGGCTACACAGAGAAACCCTGTCTCGAAAAACAAACAAACAAATAAACAAACAAACAAACCTCAAAGATGTACTAGTTTGAAATGAGAACAATTAAGTATCTCTTAAAATACCACTAATCAGCTACAACCTGAGAATGATGGGCCTTAATGTAGCCATTTCAGACAGTAACAAAAAACGCAAGAGGCAGTTATACCCCAGAGCACACATGGTCATGCTACTGTTAAGCAGAGCAACTTGAAAGCAATGTCTCTTGGGTGCCCAGCCATAGACCACAGAGGTTACCAAGATTAACCCCAAAGTCACCACAAAGAAACCCCAGGAAACACCTGGTGTCAGCTGTCTGAACAGTTCTGTGTCAGAGTTCATCAACATCACTGCTGACACAGGGCTTTGGGGCTCTGAGGTAAAACAGGCAGGGGAGATGGCTTCTGGAAAGAGACATGGAAACTTAGTGGTAGCTGCCAGGGTCACAGACATTTCTACTGTGTTTTATAAAAGCAGGTTTTCAGGGGTGGGAGGCACAAAAACTATCTGAGTGACAGACAGGGGTAACGGCCATGGGCAGGCATGAGAACTGCAAAGAGGGTGTCAGGAGCTGGCTACAGCAAAGTGGGTGGCACAGGCACCAGGCTGGACTTGGAAAACACCACTAGAGAGAGGAATATCAGAAACCATTATGCTTTAATGTGAACTTCATGCACCTCTTTGTGTGTGTCTGTGCAGGTGTGAGGGTATGTACATGGGAGCCTGCATGCAGAGGTCTGAGGACACCTGTGGAGTTGGTTGTCTCCTATCATTTGGGTCCCTGGAGACTGAACTCAGGCTTGGCAATGAGTACCTTCATCACTGAGCACCTCCATCTCTATAGCCATCATTTTTGTTTTGCCTACAGTTTGCCCGATATACCCAAACCCACTTCCCACAGGACAAAACTTGGTGGTAACTTCCACAGTTCTCACCACCAATATAACCATGTGACTGATGAAAGCCATTAAAGAAAAAGTTTCCCTCTCAGCCTCTCTTAAACAACAACTTGTCCTGATGGCCTTTGCTCCCACAAGCCTCAAACTCACCACACTGCTGGGCCACTGCTACCATGGTGTAGTGGCGGATCAAGCTGGCCACAAAGGGCAGGGCACTGGGTCGCAGGTCTTTGATGACTGCAGACATGAATGCTCCAGTCAAAGCCTGTTCAAATGTCTTCCGGGCTGGAGTGTCCTGTGCTTTGTATCGGTGCGAGATGATGACATTGGGAATGGTCTTTTCTGTAAAGCTGGAAGACAGAGTCACACCCGTCACCACTCCCAGTGTCTTGGTCCCGACAAGCTCTCATGGAGAGTGACCTAAATTCACCTCTCTCCAATCTCAGCAGCATTTGGTACCATATATGAACCTTATTTTCTCAACATTTATGGCCAGTGTTTCAAGAGATAGCAAATTACATTCTCCCTAACACACACACACAAGATTTGGGGATGAATTATGAATCATGGGGGTCAGTGCACTGTTTTTTGTGTCAGGGGTCAAGGCTGCTGCAGTAGCTGAGTGGTCAAAATCACTAACTGCTCTTGTTAAAACACTTTTTGTTTTTGTGTGAGTGTCTTGCCTACATGTATATAATATATGCATTGTATGCATGCTTGGTTTTAGAAGAGGGCAGTGGATCCCCTAGAACTGCGGTTATAAAAGACTTTGAGCTGCCATGTGGATTCCAGAAATGGAACCCAGGTCTGCATCAAGAACAGGAAGTCCTCATAACCAACGAGCCACATTTCAGCAAGATATCTGGGTTCTCAGCATCCATTTGTCAGCTTACGGCTACCTAAATATTCTGAGGAATCTGATGCCCTCTTCTGAGGGCACCAGGCATGTTCAAGATGCACAGACATGCATACAGGCAAACACACATACACAAAAAGTAAAATACTGCCAGGCAGTGGTGGCACACGCCTTTAATCCCAGCACATAGGAGACAGAGGCAAGCGGATTTCTTGAGTTCAAGGCCAATCTGGTCTACAGAGTGAGTACCAGGACAACCAGGGCTGCACAGAGAAACCCTGCCTCAAAAAAAAAAAAAAAAAAAAAAAAAAAAACACCTTTTTAAAAAGAGAAATAAAGGCTATTTTCCCTGCTGCTACAAAGGTGCATGCCTTGGTACAGCTGCTTTACCAGTCACCACTGTCACATCTGAGGAAGGCACTGCCAGTGCAGGAGCAATGGATGGCCATGCTCTTCACAGGTGCTCAAGACCATCTCCATCCTCTGAGGCCTGGTATGTGAAATGTGCAAAGCTTCCAGAGCCTCAAACTTGAGGCCCTTCTTTGTATGCTAGTATCCAACTGTGATGAGCCTGCACATGCTAAAATTGGGGAGGCCATTTGTGATAATCAGAACAAGAATCAAGGGGAGGGGAAGTTTTTGAAAAGCTGATCAAAAGTAGAAACCCTGTGAAATGGCTGCTTGCAGGCATAGCAAAGACCTCAGGGCAAAATGCCACCCAAGAGTGTAGTCAACAAACTTTAAATTTTGGACTAAAAAAAATTTGCATGGCTGGAAGGATGGCTCAGTGGCTAAGTACGTCTGCTGTACAAGACAGGAGGACATTATATCCAATCTCTAGAACCAACATACAAACCTAGTAAGGACCCACATGTACCTATTACAGCAGCATTAGGTGGGAGGGGGTGATGCAGGAGGATTACTGGGACTTGAAGACTGCCACCCTAGACTCCAAAGTTCTCTGGCCTCCCTAAACAATCAGTCTAATGCACACACAAGCAGGGAAAAATATCGATCATTTTTTAAAATAAAGTTTAAATTCATGTTTGAGTGTGTGTGTACAGGAATGGTAGCAAACACAACTTAACCTCAGCACTGTGGAGGCAGAGACGAGTGGTTATCTGTGGGTTTGAGGTGAGCCTTGCCTATGTAACAAGTTCCAGGTCTGTCAGGGATACACAGAGAAATCCTGCCTCCAAAATAAAATGAAGCCAAATTATAAGAATTCTACCAATGATGAAGTGGGAATAAGCATAGGTCTGTCATAGGCTGAGACATGGCTCTGTCAGCAGAAACCTGTTACCTGGCATTTATGAGCCAGAGGTGAGAGCAACCAGAGTTCAAGTAATCCTCAGCCACACACTGAGTTTGGGACCAGCCTGAGCTAAATGAGACCCTGTCTCTAAACACAAAAAGAAGAAATTGTAAAAAGCCATGCCAAGCGTACAAACATGACCCTAGATTCCTTGACAGCAAGACACACAATGAAGCGGATCCAAGACCAAGTCCTCTACGGATGGCCATGTTCTCTCTCCCTTTCTCCAGAATAGCAGTTCTCAGACTTCCTAAACTATGACTCTTTAATCCAGTTCCTCATGTTGCGGTTAGCCCCCCATCCAGAAAAGTATTTCCACTGCTACTTCACAACTGTGATTTTGATACTGCTATGAGCCATAATGTAAATATCTGTGTTTTCCAAGGGTCTTGAGTGACCCTTGTAGAAGAATCATTTGCCCCTAAAGGGGTCATGACCCAGAGTTGAGAACCAGCGCTCTAGAGGCTATATGGTGCATCACTGGGTAAGTTATACACCCTGGCCGTTTGACTCCTGGGGAGTGACTTATGTTCCTAATTTCAAGCTGTTCCAGGCCCAGAAAATAGCCCAAACACATACTTGGGGTGTGCCAGCAGCTGGTAGAGCGCATGCTTGTTGTCCTCCAGGCTCATCATGGCCACCAGGAAGCACCTGATCACCTCCCAAGCCTGCCTCCGATAGTAGGGCTCTGTGTTGGCACTTTTCAGGCAGTCCAGGGCGGTTTCAATGGCCTAGGATAAAAAGCACATTATGTACAGTGTGCAATGAAAGGTGCATGTGCATGCTCGCGCACGTTCTCTCTCTCTCTCTCTCTCTCTCTCTCTCTCTCTCTC
>JADRCD010209690.1:0-38139 GCA_019843815.1 Montemys delectorum | reverse complement strand
TTCTCTCTCTCTCTCTCTCTCTCTCTCTCTCGCACACACACACACACACACACACACACACACACACGGCCTTAGTGCTTGCTAGGGAAACTGAAGAGGGCATCAGTCTCACAGGCAACCACAAGCAGAGAACGTGAAGAAAGTCAGGAGCTGCATGGCTCCAGGTAACATTAAGAGTGCACAACAACTCTGGCTGGAAGGCTTTACTTTTAATTATGTGTCTATGTGTGTATCTGTCTATAGGTTCTGTATATGTTGAGTGTAGGTGTCCACAGAGGGCAGAGGGTGACGTATCCCCTAGAGCTGGAGTTACCGGAAGCACCATGGATGTTGGGAACTGAGGTAGTGGCCTCCACAAGAGCAGCAAACGCTAGTGGGTGCTCAACCAGCTCTCTAGCCCCCAGTTTATGTTTTAATGACCAGTGGGAGACTCCAGGAAGTCAAAGAGCTCTGGAAGGTCCAGTGTGGCAGGCTGTCAACTCACACACCCATCAAGGTCTGAAGCCCATGAGCCACGGCTGCACACACACTGTCTTCCCTTAACCTGAAACCTGAATGAGAGAGAAGGCCATGCACCAGCTTCACCACACATCTGCATACATACACATGCACACAGAAAAAAGAGACAGACACAGAGAAGCACAGAGGTATAATACTAACTCATTTCCAAAGAGCCAGAAGGGAGAGAACAGCAGAATTAGAATAAAAATCGGGAGAAAGCTAGATCCAGGGACACCAGGAATGAGAGACAGTTATGGATCCACTTGAGTTCTCAATGGTTCTAGAAATAAGGCCTAGCAAGATCACAACAGACCAGGAGTTCAGGTGAGCTGGTCAATCAGGAAGGACTCTACTCTCAAGAGTCCTAAACTCCTGGATAACTCCCTTCCACTGGCCTACAAGCAATATGCAAGCCACCTTCCCAACCAAGCAGATTGCCTCATAACTCCTATTCTTCCCTCAGAGTTGGCTCACATACATATTTTATATTGAAATCAATCTTCAGATCTCCTTGGAAGCTCCCAACTTTACCTTTTCCATTGGAAGCTGGAGAGAAGCCTTGCAATCAGAGAACTCCACGGTAATGCTAGGGCCTTGAACTTCAGTCACAACATAGTGCAGCTTCTGGGACTCCTTCAACATCTTCCTGTTGCTGCCACCAAACTTCCCAAGCACACGGTAGGCCACGTGGGAGATGCTGTCTGCGGGGTTGCGAAGTGTGCGCCACAAAGCCTAAAAAAAGTCAACCAGCTTTCACCAAAAGCTAGCCAGGCAGCATGTTCACACAGCTTACAACCACAACTCCAATTTGTGAGATAGAAGGACACTTCCTCCTGCTTCTATCTGGCAAACATGGTTCCCCCCTTGATTGTCCTCCTCCAGTGAGGGTCTATCTTTACTAAGTAAACAAACATATTTTGGAGCTCTTTTATATAAAAGATGGCAAGAATAAAAAGCAAAGAAATAGGGCATCCATGGTGCTGCTCGTAACTCCAGCTCTAGGGGATACGTCACCCTCTGCCCTCTGTGGACAACAACACTCAAAATATGCATGAGTGCTGGCTGCTCTTCCAGAGCCCTTGGGCTTAGTTCCCAAAACTGACATGATGGCTCACTACTCTCTAACCCCAGTCCCCCTCTGGCCTCCTCAGGTACAGCACAGATGTCATGTAAATACATATGTGCAAACGCTCACACACAAAGAGTAAATAAATCTTTAAAAATCAATAAGTAAATAAAAGGCTTCAAGACTCAGAGTGAATAGCTACAGTTTTCAGGAATGAAGTGGAATGAGGTGCCTTACTGGATGTTCTTGTCCTAGATTTTTTTCTTCTACTTAGAAACATGACAAAAACATAATCTCATATATTTTAAGTCCCCACTTATGGAAGGTAAGGGTATGGCAGGGGTCCGTGAGAGCCAGGCTAAAGACAAACAGAAAATAACCACAAGGGCCGAGCAATGTCCTTGAACACAGACTTGATCACATCCCTCCTTACTCAGTAAACATTCCCCTAAGAACAGGGAGCCTCCATGTGGATGGCTTAGTCTCTGCCAAAATGCTTACATGAGAACTTGTTACGTCTTCATAGTGCCCTCCCACACACATATACATCTGGGCCGTCTTCAGAAGCCCATACCCATAAAACAACACTAGTGCCAGGCAGTGGTGGTGCACACCTTTAATCCCAGCACTTGAGAGGCAGAGGCACACAAATTTCTGAGTTTGAGGCCAGCCTCATCTACAGAGTGAGTTCCAGGACAGCAAGGCCTACACAGAGAAACCCCGTGTCAAAAACCAACCAAACAAACAAACCCACAATGCTAGCACGTGTGCTCAGTGCTCGCTGTTCTGAAGTCTCAGTGCAGTCTATGCGTGACCACTCCTGAAGCATGGCTGCTGGGTTAGCTGAGCTCAGGGATGCCCTGCACAGCCAACACCTGCGCCGCCTGCTGTACAGCACTGCACTCACTGCCTGAGTCTCCTCACTTGAATTACCTATGTCTCAGAATCACTCTTGTCCTTGTTTTAAGTCCACATTCCTAAATTCCATCACAACACTCAATGTCAGAATCCAACAATATTCAAGTTTAACATGAAGTCTTGGTACACTTCCCCACACCAAGTAAGATCCCAGTTTCTTTCATGTTCTTCCGGATCATGACCCAACATCCTCTTGTCCCTCAGGAAGGGGTCTTCTGCCAGGCTGCAGTAGCACCAAGCTTCAGTGTGGGTCAGGAGACACCAACACTGCCACCTGTTTTGAGGGCTACTGGCTTGTGTCTCTGAGGGTTCTCATGCTAAAGCAAACTATGGCCCAACACTGCCCCAGCCCCAGCAGCCACACCACTTCCGCTTCCCCCGTGTCGTCTACACACACTCAGGTCAAGACAAGCTCTGCTTTCGAGACCCGACAGTGTGGCTCTCAGAGCAGACTCTGCAGTCCTCCCATGCTAAGTGGGGCCCAGTCCATCTTCTTCCAGTGTACAGAGACCAAGACGTAACCCCAGGATGGAGAGGCAAGATCCTCCCTCCACCATGAAGGGCTGGCTGTGATGTTGTGCTAGCGAGACAGAGGAGTACAAGTGCCCGGCTCCCAGTGATTACCAATCCCATAATGATCACAGCACAAAGCACAGTGAAAAGTGGAAGATACCTAATGCCTGACTTCTAATAACAAAAACCTAAGACTTCAGCCAGGCAGCAGTGGCGCATGCCTTTAATCCCAGCACTTGGGAGGCAGAGGCAGGCAGATTTCTGAGTTCAAGGTCAGCCTGGTCTACAGAGTGAGTTCCAGGACAGCCAGGGCTATACAGAGAAAACCTGTCTCAGAGGAAAACAACAACAACAACAACAACAAAACCCTAAGACTTCAAAACAAACTTTGATTATTTGTTCTTTTCCTCTTGGGGTGAGCTGGGGCAGGCAAGGTGCCCATCTGCTTCCCTGAAGAGTTGCATCTTTTACTATAAAATGGAAAACTTTGTGGGTACAGAAAGGTTCTTTCAGCGAGTATATACAACTCCACACCATCTGCCTTCACACTGGCTTACAGAGACTTTGATGCTTGGGAAAGTTCTCCTAAACTGAAAGGCAACACTGCCACAAGCCACTCACCACACCCACTAGCACTAAACGTGTTTGGTGCATCCAGGCAAGCAAGCATGACTAAGTCTGCCTCTGACTGAGCACAGTGAATCCTTAAGACAAACTGGAGGCATGCGGAGCTGATGCCCCCTGCTGGTGCAGAGGTGAAAGTGCACTTACCTGCATGAGCTCTGCACGCACTGGCTGAATGTGGTCATAGAGGAAATCCGGTTGCAGGTTGTCCACACACAACTCCAAGGTCCTCAGGCCTTGGCTGACCAACGTCTGAGACCCATTGAGGGCAGACACCAAGGGATCCATCAACATGGGCAGATAGGGCAGGAGAGAGCTCAGCCGTACTGGCACAGTGAGACACAGCTCTACAAAGAGGTCCTTCATGTGCTGCTTATGCAGGCCGCTCTGCAGCATGTTCAGTCCTGGAAATAAATGGGCATAGAGGGCACTTTACCTGCCTGATGCATGCGACGTTGGCTGGACCAGCCACAGGCCACCATTCCCCACTGTTAAACCTATTAAGTGCAATCACAGTCCCTTCTACAGTGACAACACAGGCTGGGGGAGTTCCTATAGGTCACCCTATGCTTATGTAACAATCATGTCGTACTTTCTGTGATGTGTCTCAGTACCAGTTGCACAAAGCCAGGCAACAAGAAAAGATCCGTACCTGGCAGAGGGAGGAAATCTGCCTAAGCACATCTACGTAAGACCAGGAGAAGGACTGGAAATGAGGCAAGGGTCACTCAA
This sequence comes from Montemys delectorum, assembly GCA_019843815.1. NCBI lineage: Eukaryota > Metazoa > Chordata > Mammalia > Rodentia > Muridae > Montemys > Montemys delectorum. The sequence goes on along the minus strand of JADRCD010209690.1, from coordinate 33,785 downwards.
GGATACAGTGGGAATTCACAGTACTTTACACTCCACACCAATTGTCTGGAGCTAACACTGCACTAAACACTGACAAGACCTTTACATGAAAAGTCCAACATGGTTTGATTACAGAAACTAATAGTTTTTTTTTTTTTTTCACGTGGAGGGGGGTCCCAGCACCCACCCACTTGCCGTGAGCACTTTGCAGGCAGAAGCGTAAGCCCAGCAGTCAGTCAGTCAGTCAGTCAGTCAGACAGACAGATGGATGCATGAGACACTGCTCTTTACCTTGGAGGAGATTTGGAAGGAGAGGCAGAAACTCCTGATACAGGAGGTCATGGCTGCCGCCTCCTATGGAGCGGAAGAGCGCTCGGAGCAGAAGAAAGTAGTTGTAAGGCTCCTTAGCAGTCTGCGCCAGTTCCATGGAACTATTCACAATCTTGTGCAGGTGAGGCTGGACAGAGGGAAGGCAGATAGATCAGTGAGCACCCGTGAGGAGTTGCTATGCCCTCCAGTCTGGGGCTCATACACCTCAACCCTGCAATCAAGCAGCATGAAGCTTTTATTTCATCCAAGTGAACAAAAGAATGTAGTGGCCAGAGTATAGAGTGGTCTCTGCCACACGTCTATGAAAGATGTTCTTAATATGATACTATGCAGTTACCCAAGGGTGGAAATTTCTTTTTTTAGTTTTTTGAGATAGGGGCTCATGTAGCCCAGGCTGGCCTCAAATTTTCTAAGTAGCTGAGGCTCCTTTCATCTACAGCTTCCACTTCCCAAGAGTTAGACTTACATGCCTGCATACTAGGCCTCATTTCTGAATTACATGTGTTATACACATGTAAAACGGAGTCACTGTAATTTATGTTTAAAAAATGAGGCAATAAAACTCCGAGTCCCAGGGGCCCTCAGAGCAAAGCGCATGTTACCTTCAGCATCTGCTCATTCTCAGCTGCAAACAGGGACACTGAGCCAAAGACCAACTTGAACAACTTGAGGTACAAGTTAGAGAGCTCCACGTTGGAACCCATTTCTGGCAGCCGGTCCAGGAGGTACTCCACCAGGATGGTGGCAAACAGAGCAGAAGTCGTAGGATTTGCCAAGAAGGAGTTGGCAACAATCTGTTAAAAAAAGAAATGGCAGAACGGATTGGAGATGTCCCTCAGGGTAGAGCACTTGCCTAGCAAACACAAGGTGTGGTCCTCAGCTTTGAGGGGAGGGGGGGATGCTTTGAAATAAATACTCGTGACAAAAAGAATCCTGTTCTCCAAAGCAGCTATAAAAGGCAAAGGAATGAGTCTCTCAAACAAAGCCCACTGGTCACAGACATGCTGAGAAAACCATCGCCCCATGCATCAAATGGGCTGTGTGCGTGTGCCTCCTACCAGAACACGGCTTCTGACCTGCCGTCCCTGCTCACCATTAAAACCCGACAGCCTGCATTTAACACTCATTAGCTTCTACTCTTGAAAGGAAGTGACCTGAGGAATCCAAAAGGCTGAAAACGTTCTCAAACATTACTGCCCAATATTCCCCTACACACACATCCTGAAGATAGCATTATTTTAAAATACTTAAAGTAGTTGAGTAAACACAGAACATTTAATACAGAATTTAAAAAAAAGTTTGAAGTGAATGTTAAAAGAATATAAAAGGGGCTGGCAAGATGGCTCAGCACTGAAGGCACCTACCACCAAGCCTCAAGACCATAGTTCAATCCCTAAGCTGTGCATGGTGGGGGGAGAACACACACACACACACACACACACACACACACACACACACACACACACACTTTAACTTAACTTTAAATATAAAGAGTTTATACCTGAAGAGCATAATTTTTTGAGATCCTTTCTACCATGTAAGGGACTGTAGTCTGGAAGATCTCCTTAAACGTCAGTGGGTTCATCATGGTGAAGACACCAGCGAAGTGCTCCAGCACCTCCTTCTCCTCCTTCATCCTTACAGTCTGGCAGTTGGCTACTCGAATGTATGTTTGTCCGTTCCCCGCGATCTGGACCTAGGATGAGGGAACCCCCACGGCAGTTAGAAAGGAACACTTCCTATTGAACATATATTTCTTTACAAAATCACAAGTCAAATACTTCAACAAAGCACTGAATTCAGTAAAGGTTATCCTTCTAAACTCTCTGTTCTTGCCTCAATTTTGAAAAAGAAAAACAGTAGGCATTCATACCAGGGGGGAAAAAACATAGAGGCCAGAGAGCCAGCTCAGAGGGTAAAGGTACATGACCACCTCCATGTGATAAGTAAGCCCCTTGTTGGCTAAACTGCTTCTGTCAGAGTATTGTAGCACAGTATCAGGACAGGGAACTGGCGCTATCATGCATGAAGCCTGGATCTGATCTCAGCACACATAAGCTGACATGAGGATGCGTTTGTTATCCCAGTGAAATGCAAAGCCAGGCCATGCAAACAGAACTGAGCTCGGAAGGCTCGAGCCACTACCAGCGCTCACTCTGTTCAAGAATCTCTCCAGACTCAACAGCATTTGCGGCCACTTCATACCTGATAAATATCCAAGGCCTGCATCGCATACTTCACGAGCTTGATGTAAATCTGAGTTTCTTTGGGTTGTAACTGCTTGTTAGGAATAAACTGAGCTTCTAGAAGAGACAGAATACATTAAAACCCAGGAAATACCAGAGCTAAAAGTGCTATCAGTCTAAAGAGTGTAAGAAGAGAATTACCACCAGGTGCTTTACACGACGTTATGCCCCATGTGATGGTCTTGACACCGCAGACCAAGGTTTTCACCAGGCTCCGGCAATCTGTGACCTGGAACGTCTGCTTGTCCTCCTTGTCCTTCTCCCCTTGCTTCTCAAATGGAGGCATGGGGGCGGGGGTTACGGGAGTGGCTGGGGCTGGGGTTGGAGGTGGAGGGGGTGCAGGGGCAGGCACAGGGGCTGGGGAAGGGGCTGGGCCAGGGGCAGCAGGGGCTGTGGGCACCCCGGGCAATGCAGCTTCTGCAGCTCCCAGTTCAGACTGAGGCTTGCATTTCTTAAAAATGGCGGAGAGCTGGTACCGGGCAATGGTGTGGAACTTGAGGACAAAAACCTAACGGCAAAAGAAATTGGAGTCAGAAAAAGGAGACAAAAGTTAACAAACATCCGAAACTATCTGAAGCCTAAAGACTGAGGCTTCCCACACACACACACACACACACACACACACACACACACACACACACACACGAGTCAAGTGCTGCTGGTTTCTGAGTGTGGTAAGCAGGATCTAGCTTTGATGCAGAGTGGCTTTCCAGTGCCATGAAAAACCTTCCGTCCCTCTGCAACGCAATGATTGGGGTCTCCACTGACAGAGAAGTCTGACTACCGCTGCCCGGCAGGGAGCTCTTCTAGTCAGCACCATGAAGTACACAGAGCCTAAGAAACTGCTTAGCTGCTCAGGGCAGCCCTCCCAGGTCGACTAAAGATAAACATACAAAAACAAGCAGCTTAGCCGGGCAGTGTTGGCACACGCCTTTAGTCCCAGCACTTGGGAGGCAGAGGCAGGCGGATTTCTGAATTTGAGGCTAGCCTGGTCTACAGAGTGAGTTCTGGGACAGCCAGGGCTACACAGAGAAACCCTGTCTCGAAAAACCAAAAAAAAAAAAAAAAAAACAAACCAAAAAACAGAAGGAGGCAGGGCTTAAACAACTCAGTCTAATTCCCAAAGTCACACTCTTATCTGGCTACCTCATCTACCTACATTTGACAAAGTTTTAAGAAAATCATGGCAGTCGGTACCTCCAGCATACGCATCAAGACATCTCTGCCATTGCCGCTCTCCTGCTCACTCTTGGAGCGAATGCAGTCCACCAGGTTCAGCAGGAGTTTGCAGGACATGGTTTGGATGCTACTAGGCAGGGACTCATCATCAATGTTCTTAGCAAAGAGCTGGACAGCGAGGGAAAGGTCGCTGAGGGGCAGGTGCTGGCGGACATGATGCACAAGGTCGGCTAGTGTGCTGTAGGCGAGGGGCCTGCAGGAAGAGATGCCACCAGTGTATTTTCCGTAGCCACTGCAGTGACTGCAGTCCTAACTGGAGTAAGATCCAGTATGGCCTTAGTCCCCACCCCAACCCTGTTACTCTCCCAACTGCTCAACTAAAAGGCCCAGCCTTTCTAATCAAGCTTCACTCCTTACTGTCCACACTGAAAAGCTAACGTTAATGCATGTCATAAAGTTCCTGTCCTAGTTGGCTTTTGTGTTGCTGTGATAAAACTCTTACCAAAAACAACGTGAGGGAGGGTTTCCTTGGCTTACACTCTGAGATCACAATCTGTCACTGCAGGAACTCAGGAAGGGATTCAAGCGAGAGCTTGAAGCACCAGCAGTGGGAGAACTCTGCCTACAGGGTTACTCACACTCAGCTGGCTTTTTATACAGCCCAAGATTGCCCACCTAGGGACGGTGCCACCCATAGTGGGCTAGGCTCTCCTGCTAATTAGGAATGAAGAATATGCCAGACAGATGTGACCACATGCTAATCTGACAATTCTTCATTGAGGTTCCTTCTTGTCAGGTGACTTTCTAGATCAGCTACTGACAGTTGGTAGCTTTTTGGCAAAGATAGTTTCTTTTAAGGCAGCAGTTCTCAACATGTGGGACATGACTTCTTCAGGGTTAAGAACCTCTGCTCTAGATTATATCATGTCAACAGTAATAATGAACCAGGAAAATACCTAACAGACTCCGGCAGAAATGCCAGCCAGAGCACAAATGATCACTAGCTTGTTAGAGCACCGAGTGGTGTTTGCTACTCAAAATTAACAATGTGCCTGGCATGGTGGCACAGCACTCGGGGCAGAGGCAGGTGATCTGTGAATTCCAGGAAACCCACAGCTACATAGTGAGACTATCTCATATTAGTTAATAGGCTAACTAATACTCTATATGTTATGACCACTGTATGCATATACAACAATACTGTCTGGGTTATCAAATCATTTAGGCTGATCACTGACCTCTGGATTATTAAATCATTCAGGCTGATCACTGACCTCTGGGTTAAATCGTGCAGGTTGATCACTGACCTCTATACCTTGTCATGAGTGTATGAGCACATACATTCCAAAAAAATTCCAAAAAATGTTAAAAAAAAAAGTTTTTTTATTAAAACAACCATTTGCTGCCATTCTAAATCCAGTAAGTGAGCAGGGCCCAGCACACCTGCACTCATTTAGAGCCCTACCAATGCTAAGTGCAGGTGATCCTGTCCCTAGCAATCACACCAAGTAGGCCTGCGTCCGTGTCTAATAATGCTGTACCTGAGTGTCTCCCGAGCCGTGTACCCGGAGCCAATCAGGATGGATTCATCAAACAGCTTGTCCATGCAGGGGATAAACTCTAGGAAACATGAGAAGATTAAAGACTTCACAAGCCTTTCTTAGTGCTCAGGGGAGGGAAAAGACCACAAAGATCCTGAGAGGTGAGATGCTGGCTCTGCTGGGCCACACAAGCCACCTGCCCACAAAGGCACGGTCGGGGTAATGTTCATTGTTAGAGAACTGACCAAGATGGACTAGAGAAATGGCACAGTTGTACCAAAGACAGAAGAGAACCGACCTCTTAAGAATATATGGATGACAAGTTCACAGGACAGTTAAGATTCTAGAATAAGCCTGACACACAGCTAGCTTAGTTCTAAAGTCATGTACATTTCACACCTCTGGCCTCCCGTGGGCACCTGCACTCATGTGTACAGCTCCTCACCCCAACACACACACACAGACAATTAATAAAAATAAATCTTTAAAAAGAGGGCTGGCCTGACATGGTGGCCCACACCTTTAATCAATCTCAGCATTCGAGAGGCAGAGGCAAGCAGATCTCTTGAGTTTGAGCCAGCCTGGTCTACAGAGGATTCCAGAACAACCAGGGCTACACAGAGAAACCCTGTCTTGAAAAATAGACAGAAACAAAAGAGGGCTAGAGAGTTGGCTCAGTAAAGACATATGTTCGATTCCCAGCACCCACATGGCAGCTCCAGGGGCTCTGACGTCCTCTTCTGGTCTCTGTAGACAACAGGCACACATATGGTGCACAAATGTACAAAGATGCAAGTAATACACACACATCCATACACATAAGAGCAAACAAATGAAAATGTAAAAAAAAAAAAAAAAAAGATGAAGACCTAAGACAGCAATAAAGAAAGAAGAGACATGGTAAGACCCCACAGAACCTCCAGGAAGTCAGCAATCCTTGCCCCAAAGATGGCCCAGGCTGCACGGGCCTTGAGAGACAAGGCAGCCTTACGGTTTCTCAGCTCCGTGGTGAGGATGTGCTTGGCAGCAATGAGAAGCTCCTTCCTGAGGTGTGCAGTCTCCGCTGGGCAATTGGAAAGCAGCTGGAGCATGCCTTTCACCATCTGCTGAGAATACTTTGTCACCAGCTCCTGTCACAGCAAGAAAGACAACAGTCACACTGTCTGAGAGGCTGCAGAGACACCCAAGTCCTTTCACGAAGCATCAGGCCTAAGCAAGCAAGGTTTTAGTGTGTTGTGTGTACACACACAGAGCCACGCAGCCAGAGTCCTTCTAAAAGGGAAGGATGACCACAGGGACAGATGGTCTCCTACGTGGAGAAAGTGTGGATACAACATTCTTACTGTTCATTACAATTTTCAATGTTGAATTTGCATTACTTCCTTATTAGAGAGAAAATAAATGCTAAATCACCTGTCCAAATAAATAAATAAATACTCAGTGCTAAAAAGACAGCTTGGTGGTTAAGGGTACTTGCTGCTCTTCCAGAGGGGATCCCCATCCCCCGACCTTCCATTTCTAGCACCCATGACAGGAGGTTCACAACCACCTGTAACTCCAGATCCAGAAGATCCAATGCCCTTTTCTGGCTTCCACAAGTAAGTGTTCATGCAACATGTGCATGAGTACACACACACATACACCCTACACACCTACCCATCTTTTTGAAATAAGTGAATGCCAGGTGTAATAGCTTACACTTTAATTCCAGCACTCAGTAGGCAGAGGCAGGCAACACCCTGGTCTACCTAACAAGTTCCAGGCCAGCCAAGGCTACATAGTAACATCCTGTCTCAAAATTAAATAAAAAAATAGATAGATAAATCAATCAATCAATCCATCCATCCTCTACTTAGTCATCCCACTAATGTGAGCTCAGAGTGGTGATTCTGAGCAGCTCTAAACAGTCTCTTCCTGACTCAAACACTAAGGCCCCAAAAACTCCACTCATCTGGTCATAATGATAAATGCCCATGACCCAGCACTCTAGAGACTGAAGATCGTGGGCCATAAGCCAGCCTGGACCACACAGTGAGACTGTCTTATAAAGAGAGTCTGCAAAAGACTAACCACATCAATGAGCTCTGGGTTTGACTTAAGAGATCAGCCTCAGAAAGAGAAGGGCAAACAGCGATGGAGGAAGATCCTCTTACATCAACCCTGGCCTGGCCTACACATACATCTGCACACACTCACCTTCACTTATAAACACACACACACACACACACACACACACACACACACCCCACATACTCACACACACACATACCTACTCAAAGTACACACATACACATGAAAGCAAAACAAGCTGAGGTACTCACCTGGTAAATCCTGATGATGTAGGCTAAAAATGACAATGTTTTGATCTGAGCAGCAATGAAGTCAGCATACAGCTCCTTGTTGTAAAGCTTATGTTGCCTGGGCAGGAATTGAATGCACATCCAACATCAGTCCTTTAGGTGGCTTGGGACTAAATACCTACAGTGACTAAGCCTTAGGGTTCCTTCATTTCCATTCAGACCAGAAGCACACGGCAACATAAATGCATCTACTTTATGCAGTTTCAAACCACATGAAAGCGGACTGGAAAGGCTGAGAGCACTTGCTGTTAGAGGACCCAGGTTCAGTTCCCAGCATCCATGATGGACAGAGCACAATCTCCTGAAACTCCAGCGCCAGAGGAATCCAGTGCCCTCCTCTAAGGCCACTGTACTCATGTGCACGTACCCACACATAGACATGTGTGCATATACACAGTTTTTTTTTTGTTTGTTTGTTTTGATTTTCGAGACAAGGTTTCTCTGTGTAGCCCTGGCTGTCCTAGAACTCACTCTGTAGACCAGGCTGGCCTCGAACTCAGAAATCCACCTGCCTCTGCCTCCCAAGTGCTGTGATTAAAGGCACGCGCCACCACTGCCCGGCCATATACATAGTTTTTAAAGATGAAATAGGATCACATAGCATAGAACTTGTAAAACACCCAGGTCAAACCCCAGCACAGCATTCCCTATCTACCACCCCTGCTTTCCTCAGAGCACCCGCGTGCTTTGATACAAGCTCTGGAAACGGCTGGAGAGGCTCACTCCTCAGATGTTCCTCAGGGACCTCACAGCCAGAGGGGCTGCGTGTCAAGACAGGGTATCTTTAAAGAACACTATTCAGGCAAGGGTGGATCTAGCTGGCCTGTTTCTCCCAAGCCCTGGAGGTCAAGCACATGGCCAGTTTCCTCCAAAAACAAAACAAAACAAAACAAACAAACAAAACCAGCCAGGACAAGTAATGCCTGGTGACACTGGGGAACTTCAAGATGGGAGAAAGCAACCTACTACAGCATCCTTTCAACTAAGGAGTCAAGAAGCCCATGACATGGCTCAGCAGGTGAAGGTGCCTGCTGCCAAGACTGACCACCTGAGTTCAGTCCCTGGGACCCAGAAGCTGGACGGAGACCACCACAGCCCATGCTGTGGCATGGGCACGCATGCGCACACCCACCCACCCACCCACAGGCACATAGAATGGATAAAACTTAACAAAAAATGTGAAAAGGAGCTAGAATGATTATAGCCACCATTACCAGGAGTCTGTAACTCAAAATGCACATACACTCGTTGTAACACTCGTAATCCTTGCATTTCAAGAATAGGGGCAACAAGCAATTACTATTTGGAATTGCATCAACTCCATCTCAGTCTGAGGAGCGCTTACCTGGCCTGTGCGGATACCTGAATTGCAATGGTATTCATGATCAGGGGCACAAACTCGGCAACAACGTTGTGGATGTTCAGTTTGTACAGCTGGAGGGAAACAGCAGAGTTTAGTGCTCTTGTAGTTATACACCACGGGCTGACTGGGCATACCACAGAGACAGCACAACGCAGGGCATGTGCGTTTGTGTACATCTTACTTGCTGAAGGAAACCAGCCAGGAACTTTCACTTATTCCGTAGTACACACATACCTGGTACATTAGTACGACAATGATGGGGAGCTCGGCCAGGACTTTCAGTGAGAGTGATCCTCGTGGGATGATCGAATGCTGTGAGATGCAGAGAGGAGAGGCAGCCATCAGCTCTGTGGCACCTACAAGTGGCCAGCCAATCCCACTAGGCACCACAATGGACAGAGACACTGACACGCCTTGCAAGCATCTGAGGAGGGTCCAAACTAATGTAGAAGTGCTACCCCACAGAAGGCAGAATCTTGGGGGAAACCCAAACATTAAAATCACCTAGGGAATCTAGGGTTTGTGGGTATTTCTGTGAGGGTAGGAAGCCTGGTTTGGAAACAAGGTCTCCCTACATACCCTTGGCTGACCTCAAGCTTAAGAGTGGTCCTTCTGCCTCTGCATCCCAAATTCTGGACTTAAGAGCATACACCACCAGGCCCAGTTGTCTAGATTTACAAAGTCTCACTGTGTAACCTAGGCTGGCCTTGAATTCACTGTTTAGCCTAGGTGAATTTAGTAACTCACAGCAATCCTCCTGCCTCAGTCATGTATTACTCCATCTAGCTTTTTTTTTTTTTTCCCTCAGAGACAGGGTCTCCTGTAGACCTGGCTGGGCTGAAACTCACTATATAAACCAGGCTGACCTCAAACAGATCCACCTTTGTCTCCTCCAGAGAGCTAGGAATAAAGATGTGTCCCACCCAGCTTTTTAAGCCACTATCTGACTTAACAAGAAAAACTTTGGGGCTGGCGAGATGGCTCAATGGGTAAGAACACTGACTGTTCTTCCAGAGGTCCTGAGTTCAATTCCCAGCAATCACATGGTGGCTCACAACCATCTGTAATGGGATCTGATACTCTCTTCTGGTGTGTCTGAAGATAGTAACAGTGCACCCACATACATGAGATAAATAAATAAATCTTAAAAAAAAAAAAGAAAAATTTCAGAATCCAATTTAGCTCATGAGTTGTTTTTTTTTAAAGATTTATTTATTTTATTTATATAAGTCCATTGTAGCCTTTCTTTAGGTAGGCTGGAAACAGGGTCACATGTAGCCCAAGCTGGCATCCAACTCGATATGTAGCTAAGGCTAGCTTTCAACTGATCTCACACCTCCCTAGTGCAGGGATTAGAGGCCTGGACAGCACCCTAGGCCTTCCTGCATGTGGGCAAGTATCTTTCTGGTAGACACACGCCCCTAGCCCCAGACAAACATTCTTTTCTTACTTCAGCCCCAAGAATGATTCACAGGGAAAGGTCACCACATGTCCCCTACGTGACAGGCAACACTCTCATTACGGTTGCTAAGTCCAAGACACAGATTTCCAGATAAAAACAGGAAAAACAAGATCAGGGAGAAACTTTATGAACTTTTAGAGAGTCAGGAAGCCAGAGTGGAGCCAGAGCACCAACTGGGTATTCTCTGGCCCAGGGAACTTCAATTTCCCCTACAGCTTCAGAAGACTTCTGGCAGACCAGAGCCTCTCTGTTCCCATGCCTAGCCTGCTGCTTTTGTCAGCAGAAGAGCCCAGGTTTCCTCAGAAGGCTGGTGTGCCTGAGGCTTCACCTGCCATCACCTCAGCAGGCCTGGACTTATGCCTCCAGGTAAAGGAGAGAGAAAGGAGAAACCCAGATGGTCTAAATTACCTCATTCTCCCTCTAGCACGTGAGAGGCCACAGATGTGGGGAGAGAACAGAAAACTCGACAGAGCTATTCCAAGAGGGAGAAGCACCCACCGTCCTTGTCTCGCTGTCTTCCCGCTCAGGATTGACCTTCACAGCAACTGTCGTGATCATACCAACCATTTCAGGGGGAGGCACCGTGTTCTCAGGGATCCCCTGCGGGTTCTCAAAGTAGCGGTTCTACAGGGAAAGAACACAGTAATAGCAAAGGGTGCATCTTATTTATGGTGGTCAGTATTCCCCATCCTAAAAACCCACCCATCGGTACTTCAACTAAACTGCCCCAAATTCCCTTTAGGAAAGGTGATAAACAAATAAATATAAGCAGTAAATTCAAACGTAAACAGAAACATACCACTACTTTTGGAAGCTCCTTGTAAATCTGTTTCACAAAATCCAAAAAGTGATGAATCTAAAAAAATAACAAAAATCAAAAATAAGAACACAACAGTGGCGGTTCAGCTGATAAAGATTACACAAGCCTGGCAACCTCGATGATCCCTCAAGACAGGTCGGAGCTGTCCTCTGACCTCCACACATGCTCAGGACATGTGACACCTCGACACCTCTACCCCTCCCCCGCCCCCAATATCTCTTAAAAGATTATTATAAAGCAAGTTGGGCAATGGACATAAACAAAAAATGAGGAGAAAGAAAAGAAAAAGAAGACAGATACTGGTAAACAGAAGCTGCCAAAGGATGAAGGGCCACATCAGAAAAGAGTGAACTGAGGCTGGAGAGATGGCTCAGCAGTTCAGCGCAATGGCTGCTCTCACAGAGGAACCAGACGGGTTCCCAGCATCCACATGCCAGATAGTTCATAGCTGCTTACTCTAACCCAGTTCTGGAAGATCCAGCATCTTTATTTGACCTTGGATGACACCCATACAGTGTAATACACACACAGAGGAGGCCCATATGCATACATATTATTAAAAATAAAATGAATAAATACACAATGCTTGAGATGGTACAAGAGTAGAGATTCTTATACTACCAAGGGAAACAAACCAACAAGCCTTTCCAGAAATCAGCCTGGTAAAACCTATGTGAAGCCTGGCAACTATACTTTGACTCACTAACTGTTGCTGCAAATATAGCTAATTAAAAAACCTGAACCATATACAGAAAAAAATTGTCAATACCCATTGAGAAAAAAATCTGAACTTGGACATAGTAGCTCACGCCTTTATCTCAGCATTCAAGAAGCATGTTCCAGGACAGCCAGGGCCACAGAGAGAAACCCTGTCTCAAAAAACCAACCAACCAGAAAGAAAGAAAGAGAGAGAGAGAGAGAGAGAGAGAGAGAGAGAGAGAAAAGGAAAGAGAAAAAGAAAGAAGTGGGGAAAAAAGATAATGTTGAAAATTTCTAAATGTTAAGAAACAGTCATTAAAAAAAGTATTTTGGGCTGGCGAGATGGCTCAATGGGTAAGAACACTGACTGCTCTTCTGAAGGTCCTGAGTTCAAATCCCAGCAACCACATGGTGGCTCACAACTACCCATATAATGAGGTCTGACCTACTTTTCTGGTGTATCTGAAGTCAGCTACAGTGTACTTATATATAGTAATAAATGAAATCTTTGGGCTGGAGCAAGCAGGGACTAAGAGTGCAGAGTCGACCAGAACGAGCGGGGCCACCAAAGGTTGACCGGAGCAAGCGGAGGTCCTAGAAAAATTCAATTCCCAACAACCACATGAAGACTCACAACCACGTGTATAGCTGCAGTGTACTCACATAAAGTAAATAAATCTTAAAAAAAAAAAGTACTTCAAGACTGGGGAAGTGGCTCAGGGGTGAGGAGCAGTTCCTCAGAGACCAGTGTTCAGTTTTAGCACCCAGAGTGGGTGGCTTACGAAACCACCTGGAACCCCAGCTCCAAGGGCTGGGGTATCATCATCTATCCACAGGGCTAGGGCTCCCAGGAGCTACAGCTCTCCAGCTTCGCTCTGCTACTAAGACACAGAGCTGAGATCCAAATGCAGCTCCACCTTCAGAATCCCTTTAATCTTTACCCATAAGAAAAGTTCTGAGTCTATCCCAGGAGTTTGAGCTGACCCACCACCCTGGTCATTACCGCACTCCAACTACTGAGAAAATGCAGGGAGATATTTGTGTACTCATTCAAAAAGAAATGGTAAAGACAGTGTGACAATGGAGCTCAGTGGAGCAGGAACACACTCAGAGCGCGCCGTGCACTTTATAACAATGGCCTACACAAGACAGGAGCACGGCAAAGTAGGGGGTAAAATTTCTCACCTCAAGCTCTACTTTCTACCCAGTACTAGTTTAGTTAACTATGGTTAGGGCCAGGTAGATAGTTCCAAAGGTAAAGGTACTTGCCACCAAGCCAGGCAATCTGAATTTGATTCCTGGAACCAAATAATAGGAGAGAACCAACCACCCCAAGTCATCCTCCTCTACCATGCATGCACCATGTCACACATATGCGTGTGCTCGCACACAGGCACACACACGTGCACACACACACACACACACACACACACACACGCACACGCACACGCACACGCACACACACTCTAAATAAACATATGTGGTAAACAACTCACCTCTTGCGTGATTGGTGGCCTGAACTGTTTGTGCAGCTCAATAATTATTCTTAGACAAATAAGAACATTTTCTTCATTTTCCGTCTTTAAAAAACAAACAAAAGAAATCAAGTTATATTTCTCAGGACATTTTAATCTTAAGATTAAGACAAACTACTGATGGGCATGATGACCCACTTGAGAGGCAGAGGCAGGCAGCTCTCTCAAGTCTGAGACTAACCTGATCTACATGAGTTTCAGGCCAACCCAGAGTACAGGGAGACCCCATCTCAGAAAACAAAACTAATCTAGGCATTTTCTGCAGGTTTCTCTCCCACACACCTGAATCACCAGCTTATATTAGAGCTGCTGAACATCACAGTTCCAAGATACAAGGTCTGTGTGGACCATTTGACAGCAGCATCCCACCAAGTTAAGAGTAACGGGGAAAGCCCGGCAGTGGTGGTGCACGCCTTTAATCCCAGCACTTGGGAGGCAGAGGCAGGCAGATTTCTGAGTTCCAGGCCAGCCTGGTCTACAGAGTGAGTTCCAGGACACCCAGGGCTACACAGAGAAACCCTGTCTTGTAAAAACAAAACAAAACAAAACAAAACAAACAAACAGAGTAAGGGGAGAACTAGCGTATGACACAGAAAGGAAGTCACACATGAATCACTGCCCCTCCCCCCTTTGACACAGGGTCGCAGTGGCCAAGGCCTGGCCTGGCACTCACTACATGTCAAAGGGTGACCTCTGAACTGAGAGCTGGCTGAGTTAACAGGCTTGCTCCACCTAGCCTGATTTATATGGTACTAAGGATGGAATACCCAGGTTTTCAGGCATTCTAGGCAAACACTCGCCCAGCTGAGCTACATCTCCATCCCTGAATATTTAATGTTGTTTTGTTTTTAACAGAGTCTCATTATGTAGTCCTGGCTAGCCTCAATACACTGAGCTTCGCTTGCCTCCCTCTCCCAAGTGCTGATATTAGAGAGGTACACCAACACAACCTGAAGTGATACTTTAATGGCTCAATGACATACTACTTGAAACAAACAACAAAAACTGGCTCACTGCTTGGAGACACAGGTTGCCCATTCCTGATCCAAAAACCCCAAACCTGAACTGTCCTAAAACCTAAACCTTTTGAGTACCTGACAAGATACCACTACTGGGACAGTCTATGACAGTCTATGCTTCAAGTCAGCTTCATGTAATGGCTCTAAGTCAAAACAAATACAGACGCAGTAAAACATAGCCTAAAATTACCTTCAAGCTATCTACAGAAGATGCCAATGATATACTAACAAACTCCACATTTAGGCTGAGGTTGTAGTCCTAACAAATCCTGTTATGTATGTGCAGATATTCCAAAACCCAAAATAAAATAAAAATCCCAAACATTCCCATTTCCATGCTGTGAGATAAGGAGTTATCAACCCATGCTGCCAAAAGACCAAGAAAGAACACCCAGCTACTAAGCATCCGCTATGGAGTGGATGGGTGCCAAGCATTAGGCAATGCTATGCTCTGTGAGGGTAGACCAGCCACATTCTACCCTCGAGGTCACAGAGCCACAGAGACCTTATATAATGGGGCCAATGTGATCAGCCAGCACTGGCAGAGCTGAAATAAGAACCCAAGTCTATCCCTAACAAGTGTATCTTTCCAAGGGCCTGAGGCTCAATGGGACTATAAACATATCAAGACAGGAGAAAGCAAAAAGATTAACAAATGCTTTCACCTAAAAATCTAAGGCCTTGCTAGGCATAGTAGCACATACCTTTGATCCCACCACTTGGGAGGCAGAGGTAGGCCAACCGGGTCTACTTAGCAAGTTCCAGACAGGTCAGTGTTATATAGTGAGACCTTGTCTCAAAAGAAAAAAAAAAAAGAGATCCAGGTGTCTTGTTACAAACTTTAAATCTCAGTATTCAGGAAGTAGAGGCTGGTGAGTCTCTGTAAGTTCAAGGTCTGTCTAGTCTACATAGAGGGTTCCAGGCCAGCCTAGGGCTGCACTGTAAGGCCCTGTCTGGAAAAAAAAAAAAAAAAAAGAAAGAAAGAAAGAAAGAAAGAAAGAAAGAAAGAAAGCAAGCAAGCAAGCAAGCAAGCAAGCAACCAAAAATCTTCAATTAAGTAGTCTTTCTTTCTGAACTAAACAAAAATGCGAGAAAAAGAGACATTAAGAAGAACTTCATTCATTTAATCATATCTTTGATGAAGTGTGGACTAGTACTGAATTTTATTGTAAGAAAAAAAATCATGAAATGTTTTAAATACAGCTATTAAGAGAATTGTCAAAGATTACCTCTAAAAATCGAAACATCACAGACAGAACATTTTTCGTATGAGGACGAAGATGCTCATTGGTTGGAATCCTGTGGAGTATTTCAAGCACCAGCTTCCGTAGTTGCTGCCAGAGAAACACACAAGTGTAAAAGTAAAACACCGCAAGTCCCAACCTCACTGTTTAACTCTTACAACTGATATGAATTTTAATTTTTTAAAAGAATTGTTCATGTATGTACAAGTACCCTAGGAGGCCAGAGGTACCAGGTCTGGCTGCCGCTAGTTACAGGCAGTTTGGGCCTGGGTTTTGGGAGTGGAGCTCTGGCCCTCTGTGAGAGCCCTACATAAGACTCCTCATTGCTGAGTTACCTCTCCAGCCAAACTTAACTTCTTTATTAATTTCCTACCTGTGGGCACATGTGCATCACGGAGCACATGTAGAGAGGCTAGTGGACACCTTGAAGGAGTCACCTCTTCTCTTCTGTCATGTGAGTCTCATCAGACTCAACTCGGTCCTCAGGCTTGGTGGCCAGCACCTTTGCCTGCTGAGCTCTTACTAGCCTAGCCTCTTTTGTGCCCAAACATCTGCATACACACATCCCTAGCTGGCAAGTGAACTGAAACCACAGGAAAGATGAACAGCCAAGGAGCCAATAGCCCTGGATGGCTGCCCCACTGATGAGACTTTTCATTCCCAGGTGCATCTTCCATTCTTTGGCTTTACATTGTTTGATTCATACTTGCTTCTGCTCATTGGTGTGGATTTCTCTTTTCATCATTCCTGTGAACAAATTACCTGGGCTGGCTTCTCCTGAAGAAACTGGACTTCTCCATCTTGGAGAAATGTAAGAAATCGAGGGATGATGTGTTCCAGGAATGTAGAATACTGAGGAGATGACGTGACATTCTAGTTGGCAATTAAAAAAAGGAAAGTCACAGTAAGTTGTATGCATATTTTCATTTTATGTCTTTTCTTTTTTTGTGGGGGGGAGGTGGTTTTCGAGACAGGTTTCTCTGTGTAGCCCTGACTGTCCTGGAACTCACTCTGTAGACCAGGCTGGCCTTGAACTCAGAAATTCACCTGCCTCTGCCTCCCAAGTGCTGGGATTTCATTTTAAACTCACATAATAATCTCAAAAGAAAACAAAACATAAGTCTTTTTTGGCTTTTGTTTTTAATTTGAACGTGTGTCTGCATGAGTTTTTATGCGTACTACATACATCCAAGTCTCCAAGGAAGCCAAAAGAGAACATGGGATCCCTTGGAACTGGAGCTGCAAGCCACTGAAAGCTGGATCCAAACCCAGGCCCTCTGCAAGAGCTGTCAGCACTCTTAACCACCGAGACATCCCTGAGTTTCCAAAGCTGACAACTCAATCCTTTCAGATGCTTCCGAGATAACATTTTTAGTAAATTAAGATTTGAAATCTAATAAAGAAAATTAAGTACTAAAATGTACTGTTAAAATTGGATATGGCAGGGGTAACAGAGTTAAGCTTGTCTGCCTTTCTCTTCCTCTGGGACTGGGGTTTGGTTCCCAGCACCCATGGCAGGACACACACATGCTCAAACTAGACATGCCAAGCTAGATACACAACTTGACGGATGAGCATTTGACTGGCAGGCCTGAGGTTCTGGGTTCGATTCCCAGAACCATACATACACAGTTGCTTGAATTCCTCCCATGTTCACAGCACAATTCACAAGAGGCAAGAAATAGAAGCAATAGAAGTGTTCATCAAACAATGATTGGTTCAAGAAAATGTGGTATATAAATACCGTAGAATATTACTCTCAACCATTAAAAAGAATGTGACCCTGTCCTATTCTTTTTAGGCAGAGGCAGCAGATTTCTGAGTTCGAGGCCAGCCTGGTCTACAGAGTGAGTTCCAGCACAGCCAGGGCTATACAGAGAAACCCTGTCTCAATAAAACAAAACAAAAAAAAAGTCAGTGCATACATAATGATGGACCACATTGGAGAAAGATCCTTAAAACCCTAAAGGAGCCAGAAGAAAGTCCTAGGTGCGGGCGGCCTCCCAGCATCAGGTGCTATGCCCTCTGTCTTGTGAGATGTCAACAAGCCCATTGTGCTCCTCAGATAAAAGTATTGCCCACGCCATTGTGTGCAGTGTTTAAAGCCCAAGGGCAAAAAACCTCACTATGGTTTCTGTATTAACTCCACCTTGCTTTTTTAGCTCTTTTTTGGAATCCCTCAGAAATGCAGGGCCTGACATTTGCCAGGCAACAATTGTGGACAACTGTGAATATATCTGAACCAGTAGCCATGGGACAAGCCACTTGTCAGCTACCCTACCCTTCAAGTTCCTCTGCATTGAACATGCTGAAGCCCCACTTTTCTGAGTGTGGGTCTTCTGTTGGCCAGAGCACTCAAGCTTGCCTCTACACCAGGCCTCATCCACAAGTTCCTTCTGCAGCTTGGTGCAGATGAACACAATGACCTGGCCAGCTTGAACTCTGGCCACCGAGCCCTGGGGCTTCCCAAAGGCACTCTGCAAGTCTTCCTGGAACCTAGGTTGGGGACAGCACTGAAACTGGACACAGGATTATCTGCAAGAAAATTGCCTTCAAAGTCCCTCGGGGCAACCACCTAAGCAACAGGCAGCCTATACTCAAGGAGGCAGCTGGTTTCAGCTCTGCACTCTACATTGCCACCAGGAAAGGAATTTTCTGCTTAACTGACTGCAGACTTTTTCAATTTTTAAGACAGAGTCTGATGATGTTGCCCTACTACGGTAAACAAGCACATGTCACCAGGCATGTCATCATTATTTGAGTATAAACATAATTAAATGTCACTTACTGTCAAACAGTTTGCTGTGTTACACACCAGCAGTAGCCTCAAACATTCTGCGTTTACTACAATTTGATTATATTAAGAGGCAGGTTGGTGAGACAACTCATCAGGTAAAGTACCAGCCACTGAGCAATACCTTCCGGGGACCCACATGGTGAGAGAGAACCGACTCCCTCTTGTCCTCTGGCCTCTACATGTGCCATGGGACGCATGTGTGTGCACACACACTTGCACATAAACACACACATACAAACTGTAAGGTTTTTAAGAGGCTACACTGACTAACTGGCCTATCCCATCTATGTCTTTGTGAATACATGCAATGATGTCCAAATAACAAAACTGCCAAATGACACAACTCTCAGAATGTATCCCCGTCATTAAATGCATTGTTCAAAAAGTAAAACAAAGCAAAAGACTTGATGCGTGAGCAGATGGGGAATAGGCAGAGAAACGAAATTCAAGGAACACAATGGAAAACCTAGAACTAAAAGTGACTTTGAAAACACACAAAAAAGTAAACTTAAAGTAAATTTAAAAAGTAGCTTGGAGATAATAGTACCCCTAAAGACAGACCCTCCTGAAGAGTGAGGTGGGGGCTGGAGCGATGGCTCAGCAGTTAAGAGCACGGACTGCTCTTCCAGGGGTCCTGTGTTCAAATCCTAGCAACCACATGGTGGCTCACAACCATCTATAATGGAGTCAGAGGCCCTCCTCTGGTGTGTCTGAAGACAGCAACAGTGTACTCATATACATAAAATAAATAAATAAATCTTAAAAAGAAAAAAAAAAAGGATAGGATCTTTAAAAAAAAAAAAAAAAAAAATGGCTCAGCGGTTAAGAAAGCTTGTTACTCTTGCAGGGGGCCTGGGCTGACTTTCCTATATCCACATGGCTTCTCCCAAGCGCCTGACTCCACTTCCTTCCTGGCAGTTGACACCCTCCTCTGGCCTCTGCTAGCACTGCATGCATGTGGTGCACAGCATATACATTCAAGCCTTCATACACATACACAGACAAGGAAAATTCTTTATCTTTTTTTTCTTTCAAAAATCAATATTTCCCAGTTTAAAAACAAGGCAAAGAGCTGGGTGGTGGTGGCACACGCCTTTAATCCCAGCACTTGGGAGGCAGAGGCAGAGGCAGGAGGATTTCTGAGTTCGAGGCCAGCCTGGTCTACAGAGTGAGTTCCAGGACAGCCAGGGCTACACAGAGAAACCCTGTCTCAAAAAACCAAAAAAAAAAAAAAAAAAAAAAAAAAGAAACAAGTCAAAGGCCATTTGCAAACAGAGTCTGAGGGATCTATGGGATAATATAAAATCATAGAAACACGAGAAACTTAGAAGGGAGCTTTATCAAGGTCACCAACATCTTAAGTACTAAAACCAGAAATGACGGGCAACCCATTATGTCAGATGACCTAACACCTGAACATAATGAATTACAACGTAAACTTGAATGCATTCCAGTGAAAACATGTAAGGGAGCCCCCCTTTTTAAAAACAACCACAGCAACCAAAGCCAACCTTCCTAAACACATCCTTAAGCTTCTTCACCAGGAAGATGGGCAGAATTCTGCACAAAGTTTCAAGCTCGGTTCTGAAATACAATTAGTGGCACTGACGCCTTGGGGCATGGTAAACGGCGCAGAGGGTAAAGACTGTTTATGGCCAGGCCTGAGGAAGAACCCACACTGTGGAAGGCGAATTGTTCTGAGCTTTACATGTACCTCATGGCACACATGTGCCCAAACACATACACTCACAAGGTAAGTAAAAAATATATTTAGAAAAAATACAGACTTCTTTCCAAACCCTTTCACGCTATAGACCAGGCTGGTGTTGGATAATTCTTGCCAATCCTCCTGCTGCAACTTTCCCACTCTGGGATTACAGGACTATGCCAGGACAGGACTGCCCATTATTATCAATGACCTCTGAGTCAGAAACAAAAATGACTTGACAGGGCTAGAGAGATGGAAGTGCTTGCTTGCCACATGAGCCTGAAGATACCCAGAGCCTATGTAAAGGTGAAGGGGAAGCAGAAAACCAATACCTCACGCGCACTGCAGAGCCACAGTGCTCCCCTTTCCAAATGCACCAACACATAACAACAAAAGTCTGACAAAAGGGCTGGCAGGATGACTCAGCAGGTCAAGCTTCCACCAAATCCACCTGACAACCTAAGTTCAATACCCAGAAGCCATGTAAAGGCAGGAGAGCGCCAGTCCACCACACTGGCCCGACTTCCACGTAAACACTGTGGTAGCATGTGTACACACACACACACACACACACACACACCTTTTACAGCAACAATAATAAAAACATTGACAGCAAGAACAGGAGAAAGCATGGATAGCAGAGGAAATTGTAGGCTGTTGCAATGTCCAGAGTTCAATCCCTAGGCCCACAACGATGGAAGAAAAGAACAGACTCCCTCAGACTGTCCTGTGACAAGCACACAGCACCTGTGGCATGTGCTGGCACATACACAGAACTAAAATAAGTATAATTTTAAAAAAAACAGAAGAGGAGGAGGAGGAGAATGCTCATACCTCGAAGTTCTCGCTGACTTCCTGCATCATTTTCAACTTCGTTTCATCAGCTGTAAATAGCAAAACAGTCAGCTCATTGAAACTACCTTAAGAAGACTTCAAAAATCACTCAATTTAAGGAGTGAAGAGAAGCAATCAGATCTTATCAGTTTGACTGTCACAGCCCAGAAGATGGCACATGGCTAGGTCCCTACCACCAGTCACACACACCCATTCTCCCAGACTCACGTGTGCATGCACAGACAAGGACACCCACACACAGGCAATCGCACACACACTTGTGCCTCTTTGGAGCTCCAGCAGTATTGCTCATCATTGTGCTTCTCCACAAGGTAGACAGGGGGAGACCAAGGACAAACAAAAGTTTGCTCTTCATCCCAGTGTGCAAAAAAGGATGGACTCACGTGTATTCACATCCGTGAGAGCTGCCACAAACTGAAGGTACTTCTTCATCAGAGTGGTTTGGTCGACCACCGTGGCCCCCTGGGTTGCAACGAACGCCATCTTTCTTCTAAGGTTGTTTCTTTCTCAAGCCTGAACTGCCAAGTCCATGAGTTTATCCAGCCTATGAAAAGA
The DNA here is from genome assembly GCA_019843815.1 of Montemys delectorum. Classification (NCBI taxonomy): domain Eukaryota; kingdom Metazoa; phylum Chordata; class Mammalia; order Rodentia; family Muridae; genus Montemys; species Montemys delectorum. The sequence continues at coordinate 12,093 of JADRCD010209690.1, read as the reverse complement.
GACATCCGATTAGCAGCTTTCAAGGACATGAGCTTGTAACCTGTGAAAGATTTTACCTGAGTGCTTTCTAAAATTACACTCATATTTTCATTGTGTTGGGGGAAGAATCCTGTGCCTGGATAGATGTACAGATGTCAGAGGAGTCACACAGAGGTCCAGGGAATCAACCTCATGTCATCAGGGTTGGTGATCGGAACCTCCACCTGCTGAGCCATCACACTGCCCATTCCCTAAGTGACTTTTCCCTAGTAATCCAGATTATTAACACTGTTATCTGTAGGTTGTTTTTGTTTTGGACATAGTGTTTCCACATAAAGCTTCCCCAAATCTGTTGTTCAAACATCATTTTTTCAACATGAAGCTTTTCTTTCCCGTTATATATGCTTCTTTCAACAAACCAGGAGATGGCAAACATTTTGTACAAAGAAGAGAATAGAGGGAGAGCTGGGGCCGTACGTAGCTCAGTGGAGAGACGGTTTGCCTAGCATGTTTATGGAGCCTTAAGTTTGATTCCCAGCCCTGCATAAAGCAGAGGCTGTGCTCCCAACACGGGAGAAGTACAGATGGGAGCCTGGGATACACGAGACACTATCTCCAAAGTGTCATGGAGGAGGGCGGGAGCCAGACAGTAAATATTTGAGTCTTTGTAGTTGTGCAATATCTACCATAGCAACCCAGTTCTCCTAAAGTCAGGAAGGAGTCACAAACATATAAATGAATGACAGCTGTGTTCAAAAAAACAAAAACAAAATAAAACAATCAAGAGCGCTTAAAGACAAATTTTGCATAATTTGCACTTATCATGAAACAGTATTCTTCTTCACCATTCCCCCACCTCACATTCATCTTCAACATTCCCCAACCAGATTAAGAAAATATAAAAGTAGCTAAGCATGGTGGCAAATGGTTTTAATCCCAGCACGCAGGAGACAAGAGGCCAGTCTGTTCTACATAGTGAGTTCTAGGTTAGTCAGGGCTACCTGAGACCTTGACTCAAAAGAAAATATACACACCACATCATGGTAGAGCCTTGTCCTGGGTTTTATCCCCAATATTGTATAACTAATAAACTATTCTCCTAAGTATTACCTCAAAAACTGTGGATTTTATCTACAGTTGAGGCACAAAACACAAAGCATGCTTTTTAGTACTACATTTACTTAATTGGGGTGGAAGAAGGTGTGTGCCACACTGAGCATGAGGGAGTCAGGGGACAACTTGTGGGAAGTCTGTCCCTTCCATCCACCATGTGAGTCTCAGGGAATTGAACTCAGGTCATCCTGCTTGGCAGCAAGCACCTTTACCCAATGAACCATCTCACTGACCCCAAAGCACACTTTAAAAGTACCACAGTGGCTTGGAAACAGGAACGTTGACTCCTAGCTCATAATGTAGAGTGCTTGGAGCCAAACCTGGAGACCTGACTTGATATGTGACCACAGGTGGGAGAATGGGAGTCCCACAAGGCGTCCTCTTAGCTCCACATGCATGCCCAACACACACACACAAACAAACGAATGCTAAAAAAATAAAAAATAGAAATCTGAGTGTGCTGGTGCACGCCTTTAATCCGAGAACTCTGGATTTCTATGAGCTCCAGAACAGCCAGGCCTACACAGTACCAGAGATCTTGTTTGTAGGGAGAGAAGAAAAAGCTAAGGGTACTATCAGCCTTGCTTCTGTGACTTGGCAAACTCTTGCTTTTCATATCAGAGTTCCTCCTTCAAACACCGGAGATCCCTCATATTCATGGCCTATTAACTAGACTCAGGGTCACGGCTTTCTTAAGAACAGAACAGAAGCCCTAATTCTGACCAAACTTTTTATCTAACTTTTCTGCTGTGGAGGTGATGTTGTGTAGCTCGGGTAGGAGGACAGGCTGAGGTACCGGATGGCCTTGATTCTTCCTGAGCCTCCAACCCCAACCCCTGACAGGCCTGTGGAGCATCACTCCAGGTTCAGGAGGTTCTGGGGAATCGAACCTAGAGTCTTTGGTGTGCTAGGAGGACACTCTACCTTCTGAGTTGCAGTCCAAACATCTGCGCAAACTTCTGCGACACTTATAACCCTTTTTATATGCCGCTCATTAAAAGTGTCACTTCCAAGCTCCCACCCAATCCTCCCAGGGGCCTGGCCTAGCTTCTTCATGGGCCAAGCCCCTATTCCGCCTGTGGGTTCTAGGAGGAGGTTCTGAGCTTTTCGGGAGGATATGGGCTCAGGCCTGGATGCCCTCGAGCCTACGGAGTCTCCACCCAGGTAAGGAAAAGGCAAACGGCCCCACAGCCCGCCGTCCTCCATCGGGTCCGCCCCGCCCACGACGCCCGGCTGGCCGGACACCGCGCCTCCAGACCGCCAGGGGGCGCTGTAGCCGCTACCTTCACTCTCAGCGTCTGGCCCAGAGAGCCAGGAGCCTGCGTGGAGGCCCGCAGATGCCAGGATGGCTTTGGTGGGGTGCCGCAGCCCCCGCGACTCCTCACTCAATCCCTTCCCGTCGCAAACGGCCTTCGGGTGCCCTCCTTTTGTCGCCGGTCCTTCCCGGGACTCTCAGCGACCGCCCCCCAGCAGGCCGCTGAGCTACGGCAAGCGCCGAGGGCCAATCTCCGCGGCCGCTAGCGCTGCGCGTCCCTCCATCCGCTCCAGCGCAGCCCGGCGCCGCGGAGGACTAAATGCTGCAGTGTGGCTGATCTAACCGAGGAGGGCTCCTATGGGGCCGGAAGGACCTCGGCCAAGTAGAGACAGCCTTCTCCACTTCTCCGTGGAGCCGTCGTGCTGCACTGACTCTCTCCCACGCCTGAGACACGCACGCGCGTGCATCTCCCGGGGCCGTTCGCCCGCCCTCCCTGAGCTTACCGGGACCTGCCGACTAGCCCCCAGCATCCGGGCCCGAGTCCCCGAGAACTCTCGCCGCCGACGCCGCTGCTGCTCCGCGCTCAGTCCCGCCCCGGCTTAAAGCCGTGGCGTCCGCCCACCGAGAACTAAGCTCGGGCGCACCGCCCCCAAGTGGGTGCGGCCTGGGCGGGCAAGCGGGGCAGGGAGGGGCGGTCTGCCGCTTGGGTGGGCGTACTGTCCTTTTAAATCATCGCCTGAGTGACCTATCTGCTGATCACCTAGGCCGGTGGGGCTGTGGGCTGCTGCAGCTTCAAGATTCGTCATCGTCCCCGTCCCCACCCCCACCCCCGTGTCCCGTGTCCCTTTTCCTCACAGGAGCCAGACTGAAGGGTGATTGACACCCGAAATACCTCTTCAGTTGGTCCACAGTAGACTGAGTGCGTGTGTGTGTGTGTGTGTGTGTGTGTGTGTGTGTGTGTGTGAGAGAGAGAGAGAGAGAGAGAGAGAGAGAGGGAGTCTGTGTGTGTGTGTGTGTGTGTGTGTGTATGTGTGTGTGTGTGTGTGTGTGTGCGCGCGCGCGCGTGCGCGCGCACGCGTGCTGGACTTCCTTCCCTGGGATTTTGGTTTTCCTCTTCCTGCAATGCTGGGTGTTGAACTTAGGGCCTCACATCCACTACGCCATGGCTCTATTGCTGATCAGCCGCCTGAGAGTCGAAGTAGTTCGTGCAAGCAGGAAGAGGCAAGGAAAGCTTTTGGGAAAGTGGCAGATAGACTGACACCCAGTTGGCTTAACGGCAAGCTCGGGTGTTATGCAGCTAGGTCACCCTGAGACAACCACATCTGTCCTGCTTGTAGCTGATGCCCTCCCTCCAAGACAAAATTGGAAGGTGATAGACCTCAAGCCAAGCCAGAGCGATGAAGAAACATGGAGGGGAGTAAGGGGAAATGTATCCAGTGATACCCAGATAAGGACGAAGAGGTCTTTCTTTGCAAGGGACAACAACTCTATCAATTCTACACTACCGAGTAGGTTCTGTGACAACCACTAACAGTGAGACGAGCTCGGTAACCATAGTTACCAGGTTTGGATGAACACTGTGTAAGAGATGGCCTAAACCCCACTACCTCCTGGCTCCTTGTATTTATATCCTGCAACTTCCTGTTCCTACTCTGAAACCTTGAGCCACTAGGGTCTTAGTGTTCCCATCCTAAATTGATACATTTTCGCACTTGGCAATAAACAGATCTTGCTGTGCCTGCAAAAGAACCTTGGAGGAAAGACAGCAGATAGAAACCATGCTCCTGTATTTTTTTTTATTTTTTTTTTATTTTTTTTATTTTTTTTTTTTTGTTGCCACAAAAGAACTAGCTGTAGCTGAACCGCTGGGGATGTGGAAACTTGTTTCTAATAACATTTTCCCCTCCTTCCTGCAAGAAATAGGCTCTGTACAAATACAGTTTACACTGTCCATCACAACTTCCAAAAGCAGCAGGTCCAAAGTTTGAGAAGGACTTAACACAGGGATCAAATCAGTACCCTGGGAGTTGTTTTGTATCATTTGGAAGATAGAAAAAAGCAAGGTAGGACAGGTGAGATTGCTCAGTAGATTACTCTCTGGGTTGTAGTTCAGAGAGTAGAATGTCTAGCACACAGGAAGCCCAGGATTTCCTTCTAAACGTGCTCTTGCCTATAATCTCAATACTCAGTAGGTGAAGCGTTGCACACAGTGACTCCACTCTGGGCATAACATGTTTATCCCATTACTGCCCTGGAGTAGAAACTAAAAAACCCATGCAAAAGAATGAGAGAACTGGCCGGGCGGTGGTGGCGCACGCCTTTAATCCCAGCACTTGGGAGGCAGAGGCAGGCAGATTTCTGAGTTCGAGGCCAGCCTGGTCTACAGAGTGAGTTCCAGGATAGCCGGAACTATACAGAGAAACCCTGTCTCGAAAAACCAAAAAAAAAAAAAAAAAAAAAAAAAGAATGAGAGAACTGACCCCACAAAGTCCTCGGACTTGCAAAGGGGTGCCCAGGCACGAGCACACATATAGGCATCATTTACACACATAGTAATACTAAACAAATAAATGTTACAGAAGGGAAACATGTCCAGCGTGGTGGTACATACTCTTAATTCCAGCTCTTGGGAGGATCTCTGTGAATTTGAGGCCAACTTGATCTACCTTGTAAGAAAGAAAGAAAAAAGAAAGAAGCAAATCTATCTTTTGGTGAATTTCAGCTTAATTGCACATCATGCACAACTATGATTGATTTTACCTCTACTTTTTTTTTTTTTTTTTTTGGTTTTTCGAGTGGCATGTGCCACCACTGCTCCTCCCTTTTGGTATAGTTCTATCAAGGTATTCACATTGTTAAGGGTTTACTTGTTTGTCTCCTGAATTCCAGGTTAGGGACTGGGTCAACCTGATCCCTAATAGGTAAATTAGATTAAGTCTCTCTGCTTTAAATCCTATGAAAACACCAGACATAGTGGTTCATGCCTTTAATCCCAGCAATCAGGAGGCAGAGGCAGGTGAATCTCTGTGAGTTTAAGGCCAGCCTTGTCTACAAAGGGAATTCAAGACAGCCAGGATTCAAAGAGAGTCCAGGACAGCCAGGATTCCATTACACAAGGAAATCCTGTCTGGAGGAAAGGGGGAGGAATCCTTCAAAACCTTTGCAGCTCATCCAAAGTGACTTCTGGCCCTACTTGCCTGCCTGCCTGCCAAACCTGCCAGATCACCTTTCTGCTACTAGGGTCTTGTTGTGCTTGACAACCACCAAATACCGTCCCTGTCTCAGTCCTTTTGACGTTCATCTGTCTGTTTCTCCCCTCAAGGACACCAAGTCTTACTCAACTGATGTGTCACTCACTGATTGCAGTGGTCCTCGGAGCACGAGCATGGAGAAAGCCCTGGACTTCATCCCCAATTTGGACTTGCCTGCAGTCTCTGTAGGTAGGTAAAGTGCTGCAAGGCCGTTAGTTGCTTCCCTCTGGGCAGAGCATGTTTACCCTCCAAAGCTTCCTTGGAGTACAAACTTACAGAGGCCCAGCAGCCTTTGGACTCAAAGGAATAATGCTGTGACACTCAAGTTTGTGATAATTTTTACTTTATAATTTTATATATATGTTACTTTTAATTCTTTTATTTTTTTAACTTTACCTACAGTTTATTTTTATTTTCTATTAATTAATCACTTTACATCCCAATCACTGCCCATACCTCCCAGTTCTCCCCCCACCATACAGTCTGGCTACTTTGTCTGTCCTCAGTGGGAGAAGATACGCCTAGCCCTGCAGAGACTTGATATACCAGAGTGGGGACGAATTTTCAGAAGAGAAGGAGAGGGATGGGGAATTTGTGGTAATGTTAATGGAACTATTGACACTCCCTAGTAGAAAAAGGACGGCGAAGCTACACACTTCCAGCTGCAAGTGATCTTGAGATATATATTCTAGAAAACATATAAAAAGGAAGGTTAACTAATAGGATCTCCATAATGTAGTTTCCATGAGGTCCTCATCCGTAATGGGGTGGGATATTGCAGTGATGCATTATTTGGGGAGTCACCCATTCTCGTGAGTAACTCCTCACCCTTGTTCTAAAAATAAACCAAATAGGCTGGGCAGAGGTGGCGGCACGCCTTTAATCTCAGCACTTGGGAGGCAGAGGCAGGTGGATTTCTGAGTCCGAGGCCAGCCTAGTCTACAGAGTGAGTTCCAGGACAGCCAGGGCTACACAGAGAAACCCTGTCTAGAAAAACAAACAAAAACAAAAACAAAAAAATAAATAAATAAACCAAATAAACTCATTGGTTCGCCAATGGGACGTGAATGGAATTGTAGCTGAGGACTCAGGTTTGATTCCCAGCACCCACACAGCAGCTTACAATTGTCTGTCACTCCAGTTCCAGGGGGATCCCCAAATCCTGTCTTCTGTGGCACTAGGCACACAAGTGGTACACAGAAATACATGAGGGCAAAACATCTGTACGTGTAAAAGTAAAATAAACTGCAGAACATTGCAAAGATGCTATGTAAAAAGGCAGGAGGATCAGAAGTGAATGCAATGCAGCCTCTAACAGATGTTTCATTGCTCAGCTTCGAATCACTAGTGAATACCCAAGACAACCAACAGCATGGACGGCCCTGTACTTGACCATTTGCTGCTCCTGCCGAGGTTCTGAATTCAGCGCCCAGTATTCATACTGAATTGAGTGGCTTACAAACTATAACTATAACAAGCTATAACTCCGGCTCCAGAGAATACGACACTCTTCTGGCCTCTTTAGGCACCTGCACTGATGTACACACACACACACACACACACACACACACACTCACATACACACTGGCGCACATGCACGCACATATACACACAGATGCCACCTAAGTACAGATGCCCATGGAAGTCAGAAAATATGTTGGATCTCTTGGGGCTGGAGCCGCTCCTGGTTGTGAGCCACTCAATGGTCACGTGGGTGCTGGTGACCAAACTCAGGTCCTTCCTCTAAAAAAAGATTAGAAAACACTCTTAACTGCTGAACCGTCTCCCCAGCACTATAGTCCCCACTTTCTGAATCAAAGGGTATCCAGTATATGGCCCAGGCTGGCCTTCAGTTCTCAATCCTCCGGCCTCAGCTTTGTCCATGCTAGAATAACAGACATGCCACCATGCCCAGTCTGAGCCTGACATTTTGAAAACCACCAAGATACCATCCTCCCTTCTCTGCTTAGATCCCTGATACACAACCTTGCCTACAGGTTGAAGCTGAACCATGAGGTTTTTTTTTTTTTTCCTCTGTGTGATGAATTTTCCACTATAATAAATCAATATTCCAGCAGCTTGTCCTCTCAAGGTTTCTGGTGGGTTTCAACAAGGTGACTTGATGTCCTAGGATCTGACAGGTCTAGCTACCCAGGCAACATGGACATGCAGGCCTGGGGCCATGATAAGTTAAACAAACTCAGCATCAAATTCCGTTTTGACCCCTCCAACTTACCACAGGATTTAGAGGCATACCATATGCCTGCTAGTCTTCCCTTCTTTCTGTGACTTTCCCATTAAAGGACAATGTGTTGTTGTGTCAGTTGTGAGGAGAAAAATACACAGGCACCTCAGGAGTACCCCTATATTTTTAGGGACCTAGACTCAGGTTGAACAGGCATTTATGGGTTCTACAAGAATAAGAATGTCAGTATCTGCTAGTTTATGATGAAGTAGATTTGGAGATCTTGTTTTTGTTTTTGAGACAGAAGCTCACTGTGTGGCCCTGATTGTCCTAGAACTCACCCTGTAGACCAAGCTAGCCTCTAATTCAGAGGTCTGACGGCCTCTGTGTCCTGAGTGGCGTACTGGGATTAAAGAGACAGAGACGTGCCACAACAACTGGTTGGTTAAAAAAAAAAAAAAAAAAAAAAAAAACACATGAACGGGGGGAGGGGGGCAAAAAACAAAACAAAACAAAAAAACCCACATGAACAAACAAATTATTCGGTAAGATGCCACCGAAAGACCCCAGAACCTGTAGGAGTCAGCTCTTTCCTTCTGCCATGTGGGTTCCAGAGACAGAATGTGGTTGTCAGACTCAGCTGTGGAGACCTTTACCCACTGTTCTGTCAGACTCAGCCATGGGGATCTTTGCCCACTGTTCTGTCAGGCTCAGCCTTGGGGACCTTTATTGTACTGTTAGGCTCGACTGTAGAAACCTTTACCCACTGTTCTGTCTTGCCACCCTGAGTCGGAGATTTTGTTAAAGTTTTTTTTTGTTGTTGTTGTTGTTGTTTTTTGTTTTTTGTTTTTTTTTTAAATGTGCATTGGTGTTTTTATCTGCATGGGGGTGTTGGATCCCCGGGAACTGGAGTTACAGACAGTTATGAACTGCCATGTGAGTGCTGGGAATTGAACCTGGTTCTTTTGGAAGAGTAGTCAATGCCACTGAGCCATCTCCCCAGCCCCTTGTTAAAAATATTTTAATGTTAGGCTTAATCCTTTAGAGAAAGAAAGGAGATTAGAAGAAAAAAATCGTATCTGTGTGGGAGTATGTGCTTCCTAAGGGAGAGTCATACAAAGTAGGGTATAACCAAGCATGTGTCTAGACTCCTTGGGGAGAGTAAGCAATTAATTGTCTTAGTGTTAGCCGTATCTACCAATTGGGTGGCTCTCGTCTCAAAAGATTGATAATATGAGCTAGAGAAAAAACTGCCTGTAACTCCTTTTCCAAGGGACTCAATACCCTCTTCTGGCCCCTGTGGATGCCTGAACTCAGGTACACAACCACATGGTGGCTCACAACCATCTGTAATGGGATCCAATGCCCTCTTCTCGTGTGTCTGAAGGCAGCTACAGTGTGCATAAGATAAATAAACCTTGACTAAAATATCTTAAATATTTATGTTCATGTGTGTAATCATATATAAATATACATGATCTAATACAGATATGTAGGATGATATATAAATATACACAATCTGTATACAGATATGTAGGAATTCTTGCTTCTCCCCTAAGATGAGGGAACTCCTCTCCTCTTCTTGTGTTGCCAAGATTGTCCCTGCCTCTCTATCTTGCCTCAGTAGGAATATGAACCCTCAGGTGTCTGCCGTCTGTGACTAAAACGTATACAATTACACCACCTTGCTAGCACCAGCAGACAGAATACCCTGCTTTTTTTTTTTTTTTTTTTTTTTTTTTGGTTTTTCCGAGACAGGGTTTCTCTGTGTAGCCCTGGCTGTCCTGGAATTCACTCTGTAGACCAGGCTGGCCTTGAACTCAGAAATCCACCTGCCTCTGCCTCCCAAGTGCTGGGATTAAAGGCGTGTGCCACCACCACCCAGCAATACCCTGCTTTCAAAAGGTCATAATGAACAAAAATCAATGAGGTCATAATCAACAAGATGGGTTGGCAGGCTTGCAGCCCAACCTAAGGACCCAAGTTTGATTCCCTGGGCCCAAGTGGTGGAGGAAGAGACACTCCTCCTGCATGTCACCTTCTGACCTCTACATATACACTATAGCATGCATTCAGCTACACACATATACATACACACACATACAGAGATAGTTAGATGGATAAATAAGCATGAGCTGTTTACTATGCAGAAAAATTAAATTAACCCAAACAGGCCACTGCTAAAATGAATGAGGTTCTATTAACCATAACCTATCATCTATCCCTGGGTCCTCTGAGCTTAGAAGTCGTTAATTTTATCAGAGAAGCTGCAGCTACCTGCCAGTGACCTTCTAGACCTATTTCTTGTTGAGGTTCCCTCATAAAAGAATAGGCTGGGCGGTGGTGGCGCATGCCTATGATCCCAGCACTTGGGAGGCAGAGGCAGAGGCAGGAGGATTTCTGAGTTCGAGGCCAGCCTGGTCTACAGAGTGAGTTCCAGGACAGCCAGGGCTACACAGAGAAACCCTGTCTCGGGAAAAAAAAAAAAAAAAGATAAGAATAGGAAAGGTCACTCACTGGACTCTCCTTTGCTCTCTCAACCCTCCTGAACCTCTCAGCTAGCTGTATGCAGCTCTGCCCTAATTGTCTGTGGGCTTTGTGGCCCTGAGAAGTACTTCAGTATATAGATTGTAGAAAATTAACAGAAGCTGGGGTGGGGTAGGGGTTGAGGGGGGACCAACTGACTATGCAAAGAAAAACTTTGGCTGGACCTTTGGAGGAGGGAGGTGCCTGGTCGACCTCCTAAGAAGAAAATTATACAAAGGCTACAAAGTGAGTTCTTAGATATGCAGCAGAAAATCTGTCTCAAAGAGCAAAAAACAAAATTAGTTAACAACAGCGAAGTCTGTGCATACATCTCCGAGGAACTGTGGCTAGTTTGAATGGAGATGTTCTTTAAGTGCAAAATGTATACCAAGTAGTGAAAATTTAGGACAGCGAAAAAGATTAAGGGCTAGGGAGAAGGCTTGGTGGGTTGTTTGCTGCGCAAGCATGAGGATCTGAGTTTGGATCACGAGCAACTTTGTAAAAGTCAGGCTGCGCAGTGAGCATCTGAGGCCTCGGCGCTGGAAGGGAATGGAGGTAGGCAGATTCCAGGGGCTCCTTGATCGTCGGTCTAACCAACTTGGTGAGCTAAAGGTTCAGTGAAGAGACCTTATCTCTGGCAAGATGGCTCTGGAAAGATAGCTGGTAAAATGGCTCTGGGACCTACAGAAGCACGATGCTGGGAGGGAGCATGCGCACCTGGTGAAGCAAGGATGGCCTCTGTGATCCCTAGAGGGGAGGGACTCTCGGGGAGGGCTGTGTGGGCGGAGGTGGCTGCAGGCGGGGACAGGCGAGCGCTGCGTCTCCACGCACAACCAGACGGAGCCGCCACTGCGGAGCTCCAGCCCAGCTCCCTGAGCATCCTCCCGGCGCCCCTAGGTATCCAACGCTGCGCCATGGCTAAGGCCACCGACTCCTGGTCCGACCTCGCCCTGGTCTTCTGGTTCGCCTGCCTCCTGCCCTTGGGTCCGGCGAGGGTGGCCGCAGGTAAGTCAGAGCCTGTCCAGGACCTAAGCTACCGAGATGACTCGGTGCGTTCTGCCCCTCTGCCCAGAAGTCACCCAGGCACTGGGGTGTCCCCCTGCTTCCCCTCGATGCCTGCCTCCATCACTCTGTCTTGGGCAGTATATCCATCCCGATGCTTGAGACTGGTACTCACTAGGGGAGGAACAGGGAGCATGGATGCATGCAGGGAAGCTCCAGTGGGCTGAGAGAGGCCGTCGTGCCTCAGCCATCTCGAGGGGGAACCGCCCCCTTTGCCTGCATGGGGTAGCGCTTTTGCTATACCTTTTTTCTAGAGATTTCCACCGTGACTGCGTTGGCTAAGGGGTGGCACGGGTACTAGTCTACAGAGCCATTCTGCCGTTTCCTCCCTGGGAATGATTTTTTTTTTTTTTTTAAAATGGGATCTTGAGCCGACAGGCTTTTCCAAGGCTCACCAGGGACCCATCTCTCCGTGATGAAAAGACCAACGCAACCTTCCTACCCCATTTTAGGAATAACAAACAATCCAGATTCGAAAATTGTCTGAGACCGGTGGTTTGTGAGCAGCTGCAAAAAGAAGAAAAAAAATGTCATTCTTCACAGCACATCTGCCCATTAAAAGAGTAGTGGGGGCAAGAAGGGCCCTGGTGTCGATTTGTGAGAACAGCAGAGCCACGAAGTAAATTTAAAAAAATTAAAAACCTGCGTTTTTAGAATGAATTAGAGGATTTTGTAGTAATTTGGCATTTTTAAAATCATCTGCAGCCCCCTACCCCACCCCC
>JADRCD010209689.1:19460-59483 GCA_019843815.1 Montemys delectorum | reverse complement strand
TTACTGACAAGCCACTCTGGCTAGCAGAGATGCCAGCTGAGACCAGATGACCCTGCCACAGGCCATAGGGAAAGAATACTAGTGGCACCTTGGCATCAAATGAATCCTCAGGGGCTGTGGTTCTCCCACTAATCCAGGAAACAAAACCAATTACCTTTAGAGGTACCATCACAGATGGCACACACTTACTCTGAGAAAAGGAAAGTCTGGTCCCCAGGAAGGGTGTGCTGTCATGGATAGCATCCATCCATCCTCTCTTCAAGGCATCCATACTTAGACTTCCACTGCTGGGATACAGACTGCTGATGGCTCAAAGCCTCATCCCTCACTGGAAATCGCTTTACCTAAATCATGTCTCTTCTTATGGAATGGAACAGCTGGTTAATAGCTGGCTGATGGGTCCGGGTGGGAGGGACAAAGGTCCAGCGCTCTTCCTTTAGATAACTTGGAAGGGCCATTCCAGCTCCAGAGCTCCCTGTGGGGTCAGGTGAAGCCATAGCACACTGTAGGCAGCATCTCCTCCGCAAGGCCCCCACTTCTGACGCCACTTCCATGTGTATCTCCTGACAACACTTCTACCTCATAGCCTGTCCGTAGCTTTCCAGCTTAGCTATATTAGAGCCCACTTCCAGGGAACTCCACTTCTGATATCTCCCAAGTTTAGGACAATGTGTTCAAAAACCCAAAGGATGCTGACTCAGTCCCTTGACTCAAGGGACCCCTGCAGTTGCCCATCCATCTGTCAAACGGCTGAGCATCATATGTTCTTCCTAGCCTACCCCCTTCTATCCCTGCAGATCCCAGCAGCAGGAAATGGCGGCCTATCCCACACTTCATTGGTAGTGATATTCATGTGCCCTTTTTTCTCCCTCAAAACCACAAGGCTGGGGAGAACTTTAGACAACTACAGGAAAGCCTTTGTAAACAAGGGCAAATCCAGGGACCTCTTCGAGGGAGTGTATCCAAGCTTGTCCTTCCAAAGCGAAGGGGAAGGGCTACTAGCGGTCATGAGGTCCACGGGGGCTTTCGGTGATGTGCAAGAGTATTTTTAGCAAATGACAGAAAAATGGAGAAAACAGGTTGATTGATTGACAGACAACCCAATTTTTAATCTGGACATCTTTAATAAATGTTACGATGCAGGATTATCCATCTTATCACACTCGGATTTCTATCCTTCACGAGGAGATAGCCCTGACTTTGGGGGCCAGATAACCGGCTTCTTTATCAGAAACCTCACTGTAAAAGCCACAGTATGCAGCGCCAGTGAGTCTCCTCCCTTCCCGGAGCCAAGTCTCTTAATTATTACATTTTGTTGAGTGGGGGAGGGGGCGTTGTGGTAGGGGTGTGCACACATATGTGGGAGCTCACATGCCGTGGCACACACGTGGAGGTAAAGGACAACTTGTGGGAATCTATTCAGTCCTTCCACCATGTAGGTCTGCAGGATCAAATCCAAGTTGCCAAACTCGGCAGCAAGCGCCTTTGCCTAGTAAGCCATCTTTCTGACCAACTACAAATAGGAAATGTCATTTCGCCTAATCTTAAATTTGAAAACAAGCAAAATCCGAGTGCCACTTTCACTCGGATGCAGTCATGCGATATGTCTCATGTGTTGACAGAAGGTTAAGGTCTGAACCTTTTGAAAATATTTTTATTTTTCTGGTATAAGTATTTTGCCTGCATGTATGCCTGTGAATCACTTTTGCACCTGTTGCCTGCCAAGACTAGAAAGAGGATGTCCAAGCCCCTGGAACCGGAGTTCCAGACGGTTATGAGCCACCATGTGGGTACTGGAAACCGATCCCCAATCCATTGAGCCGTCTCTACAGCCTTCTTCTCTAAAAATAAACAAACAAATGAAAACTCTGTGTGCATGAACGTGTACATTCATGTATCTGTGTGTGTGTACATGGGCCTCGGCAAGTGCGTGGAGGTCAAAGGACAACCTTGGTAGAGGTTGCACCTTATCCAAGACTCAGTCCCTTGTTGTTTGCTCTGGCATGTGCCAGGCGAGCTGATTCTAGAACTTCCAGGAATTTGCCTTTCTCCATCTCCTATCTCATTGTGAGAGAACTTGGATTACCAGCTTTATGAGAGTTCTAGGGGTCGGTGATTAAAATCCCCATGCTCCTTTAAACAAACAAACAAACAAAAGTCTTCCATGTGTCCCGTGAACTCTTGATCTTCCTACCTCCATCTCCTAATTGCTAGGATTACAGTTATGTGCTACCAGGCGCACGCAGGGCTAGGAATCAGAGCCAGGAGTTTCTGAATGTTGGGTGAGCACTCCATCAACTGAGGTGGACCCAAAATGCTAGGCTCTTTGTTTGTTTGGTTTCTTTTTCAAGACAAGGTTTCTCTGTGTAGCCCTGGCTGTCCTGGAATTCTCTATGTAGACCAGGCTGGCCTCAACTTCACAGAGATCTGCTTACTTCTACCTCTCTGCTGGGATTAAAAAGGTGTGCATTGCCATGCCAAACTAATGTTAGGTTCTTCATATCCAGGCTCTCTTGGTTCTTACAGCCTCTCAAAACAGGAGAGTGCTGGACCATGGTTCTTGCAGGAATAAAGCAAAGTATGCAGAAGTTAAATGATCTCCCCCAGATTACAAAATGTTGGAACCCCAACCCTTCTTGTCCAATATAGTCTGTGTCTTTGAAGGGTGAGGTGGTCCATGCCTGTAACCCCAGCACTGTTGGGACTGAGGCAGGAGGATCAATATGAATTTGAGGTCAACATGGGCTGTGTAGCCTGTAGTGAATTTCAGAATAGCCTTGGCCATAACCTTTCTAAAAATAAAAAAAAATAAAAAATTTTAAAAAAGTTGTGTATAGCAGACCAGGCCAATAATCTTAGTACCTGGGAGATAGAGACAGAATTATCCTGAGTTCAAAGTCAACCTCAGCTACATAGTGACTTCAAGGACAACTTGAGCTACTTGAGATCTCAAAAGTAAGTAAATAGGAGCTGGAGAGATGGATCAGCAGATAAAAGCACTTGCTGCCCTTCCAGACAATGGGAATTTGCCTATAACTACAGTTCCAGGGGATACAATGTCCTTTTCTGGTTCATGGGCACCCACATGAACATACATATAAATAAATCATAAAGCAAATATTTAAATAAATAATAACTTACTTTAAAAATAGTTTAAACATTGTTCATAAATAGTAACATAGTTCTTAATTATGATATCAAACTGTAACAACCACTGAGCTAAAATTGGGAGCCTTAGTAGGTACTCAGCAATACCTACAGTTTGACCAACGTATTTGAGAAGAAAAGAAAGGTCCCAGGCTGTCCTTACTTTTATTTCTTTCTTGGAGAACTTGATGGTTTCTTTAATCCCAGCACTCTGGGATTAAAAGGAGCTCTGTGAATCCAAGGCCAGCCTAGTCTACCCAGTGAAGACTACTTCTAAAAAGCATCCCTTTGTCAATGTTTTTGTTGCTGTTGTTGTTGTTGAGACAGGTTCTCATGTAGCTTAACCTGCCCTTGAAACTCTCCACAGAGCCAAGGATAACCCGAACTGCTGGTCCTCCTGTTTCTAACCCCAACTGCAGAAGTGTGCTCCTGATTTATACCATGCTAGGAATAGAACAACCCAGGCCTTGGAACATATTAGGCACACACTCTGCCAATTGAGCTACATCCTCAGCCTTGAAACCCATCTTTTGGGTACTTGCTGAAGTCTGTGGGTCACAGCACTGCGGTTTCAGGGTCCTCAAAGAAAGCAGAGCCTCGGATGGGGAGGGGCCGGGTGAGAGTCACCTGCAGGACTCAGTATTCAGTACTCAGCACTCATCACTCAGCACTCAGTACAAGGCCAGCTCTGGGCTGATCTTGTTATCTCGTAACTGAGAGTAACAGTAGGTTACTGCCTGTCTCCCAATGTGGTGTCAATTAAGCTAGATTCAACAATATCTGGAAAGCTTTCAGCATAATATTAGGTACCTGTGAACTGTCCCGTGACAGTACCCAAAGATACCGATGTCCTCAGATAGGTGCTCACAGGTGGAGTTGATACTTGAGATTCACTGCCTCCGGTAGGCTCTGGATGCTCTGTTCAACTCCAGTGGGCATTCCTTTGAAGGTCCGGAAGGTTGGCGTCCTGGATTTTATCTCCCGTAACTCACCCTGTGGCCTACAAACACAAAGGACAATAATTCAGATATGGCAAGGGCCCAAAGACAACCTCCACCGCCACCAAACCCCAAACCCCCCTACCTCCAACAGAAAGCACCCCTGCCCTGGCGCCGAATGGTGAGTTGTGTTACTGAGATAAAGCAGAAGGCTGTTTGAAAATAATCAGAAGTTCTCTGAGGAAGCCCAATTATAATTTTACATCAAGAATCAAAATGCTGGAGCGGTAGACTTCAGCCTATCATTCATGAGCCTTTTATCCTGTAATTAAGCCAGCTCTGCTGCTGGGTTAATTCTTCCCTGAGTGACACCACCCTTTGAGCCAGCCCGTACGTCGGGAGAAGACTTCAGTCTGATGATCTATTACACCAATACATCACTGCGGTGAGCTGCCTCCTTAATGATTTATCCATAACACATCATCAGAGTGAGGCACATTCATAATATATTGCTCAATAAGTCTGCGGTGGCCAAGGGAGGAAGTGACGGGCAGCGGCCCACTCCGTGTTCTGGCATGGCTGGTGTCAGAGTGTGGGCCCACACTGGGCTCTCCCTTCCTAAGCCAATGTTTATACAGACAGGAGGTCTTTCATGCCGGTGGCCCTTTAAAACCCAAAAAAAACATGAGTCAGGAGGACAGGAAGGCCGCTCCCCTCGGGTTAACCTAAACCTGCAGAATCTTTGTGCTCATGTATTTTATGTACATGGATGTTTTGTCTGCGTATACCCAGAAGAGGTCGTCAGATTCCATGAGGATGACATGAGATGATAGTTATAGGTGGTTGTGAGCTGCTGTGTGGGCAATGGGAATTGAACTCGGGAACTCAAGAAGAACAGCCAGGTTTTGTTTTTGTTTTTTTGTTTTTGTTTTTGTTTTTTAAACTACTGAGTCATCTCTCCAGATCCTTCCTATCTATCTATCTATCTATCTATCTATCTATCTATCTATCTATCTATCTATTTTGAGATTGTGTCTCTCTATGTAGCTCTAGCTATCCTGGAGCTTGCTAGTTAGACAAGGCTGGTATCAAACTCACAGAGATCCAATGCTTCAGCCTTCTAGGTGATGCGATTAAAGGGGATGTGCCACCACACCAGGCTGAAGATTTCTTTTTATTTCTAATTGTGTGTATGTATGTATGTATGTGGATGAATGTGCCTGTGCCAGAGGAGGCAAGAAGAGGATATCAGATCCCCTAGAGCTGGAGTTCTAGGCAGTAGTGAGAAACCCAACATGAGTGATGGGGACTCAATGTGGGCCTTTTAGAAGAGTAGCAAGTGCTTTTAATCACTGGGCCGTTGCTCTGGCCGTTGCTCAGGCCCCAGAAGATAACAATAATGGGAAGGATAAACAGCAAGTCCAAGAAGACAGCACAAAGGGACAAGACCAAGAATTTACATAGAAATACTTTGTCTGAATTTAATAAGTTTAGTCATAAGGGGCAGCATGCAGCCAGGGTAATGGTTGTATGTATGGGCCTGTACTTTAAATATACTTTGTTCTTTTTGCATACTTGAGGGTTCTACACCAAAGCTATGCCTAGATATACATTTAACTGAATGTAACAGCCAAAGCTAACTGGGAAACCAAGACACCAGATTTACTGAAATCACGAAAGGAGATCTTTCTCCTGGTTCAGAAGCAGCACTGGTTTTCCTTGAACTAAGATGTGACAGAGCACTCTCTCACAGGTCTCTGTGAAAGAAAAGATGGATAGTGATGTTTCCTCAGGACACAGAAATAATCTGCAGAGCAGGAGCACACCCCAGCATCCTAAGATGCTGGCCACAGCTGGGCATCAACAGAGGAGTGAACAGATGCATCTGAGGCATCCCCAGAGCCAACAGGCCTTCGGGAGGCAAGCAGGAGGCAGGCAGACCCTGATGTGTTCCTGAGGGTGGGAGACATGCTAACTCTGGGTAAGACTCTCCTGAAACTCCTGGCCCTGGTGGCAGTTGACACCCCACCAAGGCCTTATACTGGCTCAGAACACAGAAGCCAGGCTGGCAGCTACAGCCCTGGCCCTGAAGACAACTACTCTGGGTGTGCGTGTAGCATCCAGGCTACCAAGATAGAGAGGCTACAAGGCCACTTGCTTCCCTCAGCAGAGCCCCGGAAGGTGGTAAAGCCCCAGGAGTCTCTTAAGGAGGCAGGAAATGTTTTAGAAATAACACAGGAGTGTCTTGGAGTTTAAGCCAAGCACTCTGAGAGGTTTTGAGCAGCCAGCCTCTCCCACAGAATTCTTAGCAGGTTGAATGTTCCCACCCATCAGCCCTGGGTGAATGTTGTTCTGTGTTGGGTCCTGCACCTTCACAGTCTGGGGTAGTTCTTTTTCCATGCATCTTTATTTCGGCAGCTGCAAGAAAGCTTGGGCATTTTACAAAGTTTGAGTACAGCCAGCATCTGGTTCCGCTTTGGTACTTGAAAATGACCTGGCGTTGATCCTGTCATCTCCGTGACCAGGATGGGGAGTCACCCATTTGTTCATTCCCTTGACACATGCAAGTTGCCTGTTAAGTTCCAAACTGTGTGTCGTCAGGCCGGATGTGGCTCAGAGTGGCTAAGTGACATACGTGAAGCCATGAGTGTCTGGATGTGAGCCCAGATGTTCTGATTGTACAACAGAGGAAAGAGGTCAGAGCCTTCCCCTGTCACTTCTCCTGAGTGTACACAGCAAAGGAGGAGTGGGATGAGGAGGGCTAACAGAAGACACAGGAGAGCCATCCAGGCCCAGCAGTGCACGTCTGTAATCCCAGCACTTGTGAAGTGGAAGCAGGCGATACATAGTGAGTTCAAGGCCAACTTGGCCTGCTCTACTGTTCATTATTCTCTTTGTCTTCTCCCTGCCCCATCAGAAGTAACTAAACAAAAACAAGTTTGTTGTTTGTTTCTTTGTTTAATGAAGGCCATCACCACTGGGTAAATTCTAAGAGTAGACAACCTCCTCATACATTTTTTTGGTATTCTTCACTTAAAAGTATACATTAGCTGGGCAGTGGTGATGCACGCCTTTAATCCCAGCACTTGGGAGGCAGAGGCAGGCAGATTTCTGGGTTCGAGGCCAGCCTGGTCTACAGAGTAAGTTCCAGGACAGCCAGGGCTACACAGAGAAACCCTGTCTTGAAAAACAAAAACAAACAAACAAAAAAAAGTATACATTAATGCTGGACAGGGATGGCGCACGCCTTTAATCCCAGCACTCAAGAAGCAGAAGCAGGAGAATCCCTATGAGTTCAAAGCCAGCCTGAACTTACAATATAAGTTCTAAACAGAGACGCCCTGTTTAAAAAAAAAAAGCAAAAAAAAAAAAAGTGTATTTATTCATGTATACAGTGCTGGAAAGAGATGGTGACAGCCAAGAGTGGGATCCAGGGGATATATAGTGAGACCCTTGTCTTTGTGGGTTTTTGTTTGGTTTGGTTTGCTTTGGTTTGCTTTGGTTATTAAGAACAGGGTTTTTCTCTATGTAACCCTGTCTGTCCTGGAATTCATTCTGTAGACCAGGTTGGCCTCAAACTCAGAGATTTGCTTGCCTTCGCCTCCCCTAGTGCTGGGATTAAAGTTGTGCGCCACCACCGCCTGTCTGAGACCCTTGTCTTAAAAGCCAAAGCACCAGGCTGGTGAGATGGTTCAGCAGGTAAGAGCACTGACTGCTCTTCCGAAGGTCATGAGTTCAAATCCCAGCAACTACATGGTAGCTCACAACCATCCGTAATGAGATCTAATGTCCTCTTCTGGTGCGTCTAAAGACAGCTACAGTGTACTTATGTAAATAAAATCTTTAAAAAAAAAAAAAAACACCAAACAAAAGAGGTGGTAACTTTAGAGGCTGAGGATCAGGAGAGCAAGTACTTAGACAAATGGTGGTGAGATTCCACCTGGTTTCCTGTATGCCTTAGTCTGATGCACATTCCTCTCCAACCTAGGCACTGAGGGCCAAGACTACGGTCAAGAACTCAGCTTCTGCTGCCGGCTCATCCAGCACTTGTTAAGGGGAGCTATGAATGCTGTCTTACAGGCTAGGAGACTGAGATTCCTGGGTCACTGACTCCCCACACTGCACAAGATAGCGTAGGTAAGACTTTCTATTCCTCGCTCCCTCCATCCCTACACCCTCCCTCCCTCTCCCTCTGTATGAAATGTGCAGATGTGTCATTGAGTGAAGAAGGTTAGGAAACCGTGCTCTGGGCAGAGTCTCCAGAGGCCCAGCGTAGTTAGCTCCCTCCTCTCCGGCTCCTATTATAGTACAAGGAGCTGCACGCCCCCTCTCCTATCTATACACATACACCCGCAGGCCTCTGTCATTTGTCCCATGGCCCGTTCCCTCCAATCTCTACTCCATCCCAATAGCACCCCAGGATCTCAGCTTCCTAAATTCCAGCCAGAACGTTATTTCACAAGGACACTTGCCAACCTTGAAAGACAAGGGACCCGGAGGCAAGGAAATAAAACGATCTTTCTAGTTGAACAGCACGAGAACGTAGCGCCACCTAGTGGTGCTGCAGTCGACTGCTCCCGGGCGGTGACATTTTCAGACAATCAATATCTCATTATTAACCATAATCACAACCTGGTGTTTACTTTTGGAGAAGTGTTCTGGCAAGGGAGGCACATGCACTTTTCTGCATGATTCCGAGGCCTGCAATCCTAAATGCCACAATGACTATTAAACAGTGTCCTGCCAGTGAGCAAACAGGAGGGAGCCAAGATTGACTGTCTATCTTTTTTCATCTAAGCTGCTCACCAAAAACAAAGCATCCGCTGAAGCCAGTGACCTTTCACTAACTGCTGGAAGGCAAATGCTTGATAAATAATAAATGGACCCCCTACTCGTTGTTGCTTGGAACCATCTTTTAATTAAAAGAACTGAGCAGAGAGAAGGTCAGGTGACTGGTGTTTAAGTTAGAGCCCAGGAAAAGCGTCAATCAAGGGTAAAATTAAGCTTGAAATGCAATGTGATTGTCAGCTTAGCAAGTCAACAACAACAACAAAAACTCCCTCTGCAATCTCCCAGTGGAAGGAAGCAACGGTAGTTGATGGTGACATGTTTAGGGGACATGACACTCCACTCTCTGCCTCCTCTACCCTCCCCTAGCAACCTACTCACTGTGCCTGAGCAATAGCCACTTGCCTGGCACAGCATCTCCACAGAAACTGCTCTGGAGCTAAGCACATCCAATCAGAGGCCAGCATGCCACACCGAGCACTACCCTAGGAGCGACATGGAAACCATTTCCTGTCCTTCCCACAGGAGGGCAACTGCCCTTCCTCTGCCAGCCAAGGTGACCTCCACCAAGTGGCTCACAGAAACAGCCTGACAGCCCACAGCTCACCCAGCAGTGAGGCTGGGACCTGACTCATCTCTGAGCCAGACCTCCAGAACACAGAGCGGGGGAAGAGAGAGCTCTCATTTCTCTACCCCTCTCCCACTCCCACGCTCTGCTTTGGCTCCCTGACTCCACTCTCGGGGCCACATTGTGTCAGGTGCCCTCTCTCCTAGACTGCCAACCCAGTTCAGCTTCCTGTCAGGCTTGGTCACAGCCAGATCTGAAGAGATGGACCAGGCCCAGTGAGTCCAAGTGGGCCACATCTGGACCCTCTGGAGCTTTACCATCCTGCCTTAATAACTGTGATTTTTAAAAGACCAGGTTGACTTAAACTTGCAGCGATCCTCCTGCCTCGGCCTCCTAAGTGATGGAATTACAGATACGTACTAGGTGCAGGCATGTGTTTGCAAAGTGAGGTTAGGATAGCTTTGGGGGGGGGGGTCTTTCCCAAGCACTGCCCACTTTTCTTTTGAGAAAAGCTCTCTCATTGGCCTGGAACTCACCAAGTAAGCTAGGTTGACCGGCCAGCAAGCTCGCTCCAGGGATATGCCCATCTCTGCCTTCCCAGCACCGAGACTACAAGTGTGTACTACCATGCCCAGCTTTTTTTTTTTTTTCTTTTCTTTTCTTTTCTTTTAAACCATGGATCATGGGGCTTGAACTCAGGACTTTTTTTTTTAAGATTTATTTATTTATTATATGTAAATACACTGTAGCTGTCTTCAGACACACCAAGAAGAAGGTGTCAGATCTGAGCCACCATGTGGTTGCTGGGATTTGAACTCAGGACCTTTGGAAGAGCAGTCAGTGCTCTTAACCGCTGAGCCATCTCTCCAGCCTCCCGAACTCAGGACTTTATTCATGCTTGCAAGGCAAGCTATTTACTGATTTAGTGATCTCCTCAGCCCCTGGCTTAGATTTTCTTTTGCTGCCTCAGACTTGGGTTAGGGTTAGGGTTAGGGTTCGAGTTCTTCTTCCTACCCTTAACTGAGAACACTTCCCTGGCCAGATTCCACACCCTGGGTTGTGTCCTGCCACCACTGCCGCCACCACCACCGTTACCTCATTCATTCTCCCAGCTCTGCATCTTATTCCTTTACTAGAGACTTTATCCATTCCTTAAATACCTGCCACTTAGACACTGGGCTATAACCTCCACCTGAGCAGAATTAAAGCCCTATTCCTTTCCCACTGGTGCTGACTTCACACTACCAGTCTCCTGGACACTCACATTTGCAGATAGGTCTAGCTAGCTCCTCTTCCTTCCCTCCCAAGTCCTGGGCAAGCCTGCTGTTGGCTGGACGCTGCTTTCGCTACATGGCTTCCCTGCTCACTCTCCTGCCTAGCTGACTCCTCAGTGTGGTTGCCAAGGTGATCACAATATGATCCCACCCTGTCTGTTCAAACATCTTTCCCATGACTCCTCAAAACGTCGATCCACACCCACGAGAAAACCAGGAAGCTGGGTACCCACCATCTCAACGCACCTCACAACTGGGAAGTCTCCGCAACCTTTGTGCTTCTATCATCGGCTGGTGGCTGTGATGGGCACAAGGTGACACCAGGACAAACAGGGGCATCCAGAAAGACCCAACTCCTCAGGCTTGTCTTCTGCAAAAGTCACTGGAGCCTGGACATCTGTCTTCAGCTTCAGTTCTTCTAGCGCTCAGGAGGGCCTGCTCCTGAAAAGTTGTTCAATGCTTCAGTGGCTACAAAGTGAAAATGTCTGTCCTTGTTTGTTCTTAATAGGAAAGGAATGCTTGAAGCTGAAGGCCACAGGAAGCCTGCTGGGCACAGGCTGTGTGTAGACCACAGTGAAGCACCTGAGGGCAGTCCCTTTGGGGTTCATCAGGAAGTTGACACTCAATCTAAACCATAAAGATACTACCAAGTGGAGCCACCATTTGAAATTTGAAACCATAAAAGCTGAGGAGAGGGGTCCTAGTGTAGTGAAAATTTTGGTTTCTTTAAAAACATAGAAATGTCATGGGAATATGTTTTTATTTTAATCCGAGGTGTGGGATACGGGATGCTTCAGATTGTCCACAGCAGCGGACTGTGATTTGCTTCATGCTCTGGCAGGGGCGGGACTTTGCCAGCTGCAGATCGTTTACATTTGGAATTCTGGGGACTCTTTAGAGTGTATAAATGCAAATGGGGTGCAGTGGCTGCTGCCCCCTCCCCTTCCCCTCTGCTGCTGGTTGGAGATATCCTGAAGAAGATCAATATTGCTCCAAGAAACTCAAGCCCCTAATCAGCAGGAAGTAGTCTCAAGAACTAACAGTCCCCTTTCCCCTCTAGCCTTCTTTCTCTCCTACCTTGTGTTGGGGGTAGGAAGGGATAAGGGTGGAGAAGGATGGTAGAACTAGGAATCCATAAAGTAGCCAAAACTCCAGCAGAGAACCCTCCATGTCCCCTCATGAAGTATTCCAAGATTAATCCAAGGAGGACCCTGCCCTCCAGGAACCTCTACGGAGCTCCTGTTGTGTGAGTGAAATGTGAATGCACATGCACATGTGGAGGCCAGGTGAGCCTCAGTTGTCATTCCTCAGGTGCCACCTGCCTTGGTTTTTTTTTTGAGTCAGGTTTGTAATTTGGCCTGAGGCTCCCACAGTATACACTCTTGTCCACATTTTTTTGTTTGTTTTTCTTTTTCGAGACAGGGTTTCTCTGTATAGCCCTGGCTGGCCTGGAACTCACTCTGTAGACTAGGCTGGCTCTACCTCCCAAGTGCTGGGATTAAAGGTGTGCGCCACCACTGCCCGGCTCTTGTCCACATTTCTTTGCTTGCAAATGTTTGTTGCAATCAGCCATTAGTCTGGCTCAAGGCCTCTGGCTTACTGCAACACTATCAAAACTGGATCCTCACCAGGACTCCTCTTGGATACCCTGTTGTTGCCCTGTGCCATGGAGATCCTACAGCTTTGGATCTGCAGGACTGACTCCTTCATGTACTCCAGCAATTCATAGATGGGGTAGAGGTTAGGTTGGGATAACTCAGAGCCCTGGACCTGGGTGGGAGCTTAGTTGCTCAGACTTCCATCTCTCCCACACCCACACTACCCAGGGTGAGCTCTCCAGCACTGCCCCGACCAGCTCACCCAATGCTGGCAGCCAGCAAGGGGTAGGGCCAATTCTCTAGCTCTCATACCCTCAGGCCAACTCACCCACACCCAGGCCACCATAAACAGCTCTACTGTGCTGCTCAGGCAAGGAAGGTGCAGGGCCTGATCTCCCAAGTGCTGCAGCAGGTGAGGAGCAGGGACAGCTCTCCTTCTCTGATAACCTTGAGACCAGCTCTCCTGACTGTCCCATAGGTGGTAAGGAACAAGGGGCTGGGCCAATTCTCCTGCCCTTGGGGCTGTCTCACCCACAACCCCTGCAACCAGGGCCATCTCTCCCATTTGGAACCCAATAGGTGTCTTTGAACGGATGAGATTTTCTTCTCCATCAGAAGGTGAGAGTCCCCCACTGTGAGGAAACACAAAGCAGTGGCAATGCTGGAAGCAGTGGGTAGCACAGCAGAGAAACACTTCAGCTAGAGGACTTACCTTCCCCCACACTCACATGCATGAAGTAGACAGGCTACAGACTGTCCTCAGTTCAAGATGGAGGAAGGCCTGCCTGCACTCAGAACTGCTTGGAGAAGCCAGAGGCTTTATTGACTGCTGCATGAAACTACCCACAAATAGAGAGCTAAATCACAACTGGATAGCACATTTATTTACGCAATGGAGCAGTACTGGCGAGGCAGGAAGTTTGTGGGGAAGACCATTTGAATCAGACCCCTACCCCTGCCATCTTGGAAATCCAGTGACTAAGAAAAACATCAGTCTTTAGCTAGGTGTGATCATTTATTCATTCACCAAACATTTTCTAGGCAGTCTGTGAGCTCATGCTAATCATCTCCAACACAATTAACCCAACCCATGACATTCAAGTATTGGATTTGGTCTTTGTCCACATCAAACAGGCCCTTGGTCTTACTACAGCAGGAGCTGGCTGTGCCTCTGCTGTGCCTGTCAAGCTGTAGTCAATAGCTCTGCAGTAGAAAGTACAAACATCTTCCACAGACACTTGGCCGAAGGACCACACCATGTAGCCAAGTAGGTTTCTGAGGGATCCAGACTAGAGGCACAGTGAGCTCAGATGCGGGCAGCCCACAGCCAGCACAAGGCACCTTTAAAGGTTTCCTGGTGTTATTTACAGTTAATTCAAAGTAAATTTATTTTGTAAGCACTGGAGAACCCTTTATTTAACCATGTCTTGAAATAGAAGTTCACAAAACTGGAGCTTTGAACCAAGGTACTGAGATTCATTACATCCCAGAAACAGGAACTAAGAGAAGGCACACGTGCCTGATATAGGGAGGCCATCAGAGCCCAGTCGGCTTAGGCCAGCGGTGGTGGGCACACTCAGTACACTGAAGGGCCTCAGGGAGGGGAGGGGGCTGTCTCTGGCTCCTGCTTCTCCTGCACACGCTGCTTCTGGCCATCTTCTTCCTGAGGCTCATTTCCTTCCGATGAAGCTTGGAGTCTCACATTGACCTGTTAGGATTTGCAGAGAATGTGACTGCCATCAGTCCTGCTTACAAGACCAGGAGCAAGCATGTCTCTCAGATGCTGCCAGTGTACCAGGCACACAGACATCTATGGAACTGTAGTTTTATAGACTACAGAGCCTCAAGAGCCCAGTGGCAACTCACTTGCTCCAAGCAGTGACCACAGATCCCAGCATATTCAATACAACAGCATTTGACCTGGAGTTTAGGCATGAGCCAAGGAGTGGGCAAGCAAACTTCCCCTTTTATGGACAGAGACAACACCAATTAAAGTGTGTGTGTGTGTGTGTGTGAGCGCGCGCGCACGCATGAGCACACATGCTACTGCGGAGCAACACCCCAGCCCAACAATAACAGCTTTGACAATTAGGTACTCACAGTCCTTGCTTCTCGAACTCGTCTTAAAATGATGCCTTCTGCCAGCAGGGCCTTCCCCGTTTCTACAAATAACTTCTCTTCATCTGTTTCTCCAAGATTCTGCAGCTCTATGTACTTCTCCACAAACCTAGAATTCCAAGCAGCCCATGAGGCCTGTGTTGGGCTATAGAGATGTCTGCTACATAGCACCAAGCAGGGTCCAGAGAGATCTGCCTAGAGGTGCACCCCTCCTAAAAGAGCACCTCCCTTCGAAGAAGAACTCTACACAACTCCTCAAAATGACGGCTGAACCCTAGGGGGAGCTGGATTTACTAAGGGAAATGCTTACCGCTGACAGGTAGACTTGAAGTTTGGGTTGAAAAGATCAAAAGCTTTGTGACCAGATCCATAGGCTGCAAAGAATTTCCTAGAAAATATAGAAACAGTATGAATCTCCAATTATAGGCTATGGAGAGTGGGGCAGAGGGAATACAGAATAATTGCTAGGCCCTGAGAAGTTAGAGCCTAAGCCAAAGAACAATACATACCTCAAGTGGAGAACTAACACTCCCTCATCATTCTGCCCCACCTACTTCCCTGTCCCTGTCTCAGAGAACAACACTAACTAGATTCATGTGTCACTACACTCAGAAATACCTCACCAACAGATAACACTACAGATGTATCAGTGTGTGTGTGTGTGTGTGTGTGTGTGTGTGTGTGTGTGTGTCACATGTGTACTGAGTGTTCAGGTGCATGTGGAGGCCAGAGTAGGACATCAAGCGTCTTCCTCTACAGCTCTCCACTTTAGTGCTGAGACCAGGTCTATCGCTGACCTGGATGCTCAGCACTTTGGCTAGGTGGGCTACTGGCCAGCAAGCTCTCAAGATCTGCTTTCCCTCTGCCCCCAGTGCGGAGGTCAGAGGCACATGTAGGTGTGCCCAGCTTCCCATATGGGTGCAGGAGATTCACACTCGGGTTTTCATACTTCAATAGCAAGTGTTCTTACATTGTTTTCAAGTCTCCAACCACGTTCCTTAACCCAAACAAGAGGTACCCGCCCCCCTTTCTTTTAAACTAGGGAAGAAGGTGCATATCAAAAAATTAATCTTTGTTGGGCCTTTGAGGTGGCCTAGGTAGAGACACTTGCCACCAAACCTAACAGCCTGAGTTTGATCCCTAGAACCCATGTGGTGGAAGGAGATGACTCCTGTTGTCTTCTAACTCCTATATGCATGCTGTAGCATGTACTTATACATGTGTATACATGTACATCCCCATTTTAATAAGATGTAATAAAAAAATTTAACAACCCTTCTTAAGTGTACCAGTGACATTTAGTACAGTCACACAACGATGACACCTATTATTTACTAAATGTGTGGAGGTGTGTATACCACAACACATGAGCAGAAGTCAGAGGACAATCTAGGAAGATTTTTCTCCTTCTACCATGTGGATAGTGGGGCTTGAACTCAGGTCATCAGCCTTGGCAGCAAATGCCTTTACCCACTGAGCCATCTTGCTGGCCCTTCAAAACCATCCTGATCATTCCCCACAGAGGCCCAGGGCCATTAAACACTCACAGCCCTCACTTGTGTTTAGAAGAAATGATCTCAAATGACTGCAGAGACTGTTTCTAGTCCTCGGCTATCAAGACTGTTGCAAGATCATCTGTGCTTCCTAGTGTACTGTACATGTAAGCCCATGGAATAAATCCTCAAAAAATCGTATTGTGAGATCAAAGTAGGTGCTTTTTTTATCTGAAAAACCAAACCAAACCACAAAAAACCCTTCCAAATTGCCCAAGTGCTTCTTAAAGCAATTTCAACAAATTTACACTCAAGTGAATTTTATAATATGCAAATATCTGTTTTCCTATTTCATGACCCTTGCCAAACTGATAAACTGAAAATTACAATAATTATAGTTTTATCACCAACAACAACCACCCCACTCCCCAAAGAAAAAGAAAGCCATTAGACATCTTTTTAAATTTGAAAGCAAACTGGATTCTTCTCTAAACTGTTTTGGGTTTTTGGTTTGTTTTTGTTGTTGTTGTTTTTCGAGACAGGGTTTCTCTGTGTAGCCCTGGCTGTCCTGGAACTCACTCTGTAGACTAGGCTGGCCTCAAACTCAGAGCTCTGCCTGTCTCTGCCTCCCAAGTGCTGGGATTAAAGGCATGCACCACCACTGCCCAGGTCTCTCTAAACTGTTTATGATCTTTGCCCATTGTTCTTGTAATGGTTGCTTTAAACTAAAGATTCCTATGGGGAAACCCCAAGGTATAAGAGTAGAGACAGCAGCTCTGGCAGTTCATCGGTCACACTACAACCCTTAAGGAAAACAGCACTGGGGCCTCAGGGAGAGAAAGACAGGATGCTTCCCTTCTGTTCCCTCCAAGGAAGGTCACGGCAAGAAGACAGCTCTCTCAGAAGTGTGAGAGCTCCAGACTCAAAGCCAGCTTGATCTACCCAGCAAGTCCCACCCAGGAATTATGAGTCTCAAAACCAAACCACCAAAAAGGTCTGAGATGGCACAGCGGCTGAGTGCTTGTCTGGTGTGTATGCAAACCTATGTTCAACTTCTGGCACAGCAAAGCACAAAGAAGCAATGTATAACTGACCACGTACATGCCTCAACCTGGAGCAGAAATGTTTGCAAAGTCTCAGGGAGCAAAACATACTTGTTCTACTAACTTAGAAAAGTGCGCCGGGCGGTGGTGGCGCACGCCTTTAATCCCAGCACTTGGGAGGCAGAGGCAGGTGGATTTCTGAGTTCGAGGCCAGCCTGGTCTACAGAATGAGTTCCAGGACAGCCAGGGCTACACAGAGAAACCCTGTCTGGAAAAACCAAAAAAAAGAAAAAAAAAAGAAAAAAAAGAAAAGAAAAGAAAAGTGCTACACTGTAACCCCCACACTATGGAGATAGCTCATGTCTGTAACCCGGCCAGACACTATGGAGACCAGAGTTACACAAATGTCTCAGAAAACCTAGTTGAGCCTGGGCTCTCCTGCCTCCCTGCTCAGTGACTTCAGCCCAGTGGAGTCATCCAGTCATTAAGCCACTGATGTTTTCATCAACAGAGGGTAATGAGCGACTCGAAGCCCATGAACTGGGCTAGACACTGAGATTACAGCACACGGTCCCTGGCAGGTTTGGGTTTTGCTTGTTTCAGGGTGGGGTGTCAGAGAGACAGAACTAGAGACTGAGGAACCCAAAGCCTCACACATGCTAAGTAAGCATCGTACCACTGAAAAACGGCCCTCGGCTGTATGAAACAGAGTGATGCTATGTCACCCAGGCTGTCCTCAAACTGTGATCCAGCTGCTTCACCTGCCAGGTGCTGGTCACATGTGTGAGCTATCAGGCCTACCTAGAGCGTGACATCTGAACTTTTCTTCACTATTTAAAAAGGAACACAAGTGGGCTATATAATCTTTAAGGAGGAGGAGGAGGAGGAGGAGGAGGAGGAGGAGGAGGAGGAGGAAGAGGCAGAGGCAGCGGCAGCCCATTTTTCAACATTATTTAGAAAGAGTGGAAAGCAAATTAAAGAACATATATTTTTACTTGTGTCAACAACACCTGATTAGTACTTTGAAAGTAACTAAAAAAGGGTGGGCCTGGGACCAGCAAGATGACTCAGTGAGTAAAAAGTATTTGCCCCAAGCCTGATGACAGGAGTTCAACTCTTGGGACTCACAATAAAAGGGAAAACAAAAACAACAACTACTCCCACCAGTTGTCCTCTGATCCCACATGCATGCCCACAAACATGTGCACAAGTGCACACACATGCAAAATAAATAAATGTAGTAAATTATAAAACAACAACAGCAATAACAATAAAAAAACAGACGTGATATCACATACTTGAAATTCCAGAAGTCAGGCAGAAAGACTAGAAGTTAAAAGATTATCCTGAGCTAAAAATAAATAAATAAATAAGATAGTTGAATTTATTGAAAAAGACTTTCCCAAACACTCTAAGAGGCAATTAGGCCAACAAAAAGAAAAGTTGGTAGCTAGTGCCTAACACACGTAGAGCAGTGTTTGACAGAAAGCCCAAGAGAAAACTTGTAAAATGAAATAAACAACTTCTTTTTTAAAAAAATATTTATTTATTTATTTACTCATTTATTTATTTTATGTATTCACCGTTGCACTCTTCAGACACACCAGAAGAGAGCTTCAGACCCTATTTCAGATGGTTGTGAGCCACCATGTGGTTGTTGGGAATTGAACTCAGGACCTCTGGAAGAGTAGTCAGTGCTCTTAACCACTGAGCCATCTCTCCAGCCTAATAAACAACTTCTATATGCCAAGAAAAGCACTGGGGGAACGGAGAGCTGGTTCAAGAGTAAAGTACATTTACTTCTCTTCCAAAGGACTTACGACAGTTCCCAGAACCCAGGTCAGGAGCTTCACAACTGCCTCTAACTCCAGCTTCAGAGTATCTGACACCCTCCAGCAGTGAACACACACGATACACAGATAAATGCACAGGCAAAACTCTCATACCCATAAAATAAAAATAAATTTTTATTTAAAAGAAACTACAAGACCTCTAGCCTCCAGAGGGCGCCTGCACTCACATGCATTCACACAAAGACAAGTTATTAAAAATAAAAATAAATCTTAAAGATAGCAAAATACTTTAAGCAGCACTTCCTTCACCTTTAAAACTCTAATATATTAGTATTTTGTCTTATGATGTTAAACAAGATTACAGGGACAATGTTTTCAAAGTGACAGCTAAGTTCCAGGAGCTGCCTTCAAACCACTACCTCAGAAGAGGGCAGCAGGTGCTCTGCTCTTTCTTTATGCTTTCCCTTGTTTCTCAATTTTCTACAATAAATGCATATTAATACACCAGGCATGGTGATACAAGCCTATAACACTGGGATTCCAGAGGCAGAGGCAGGAAGATCAGGACCTTGTCCCAAGAGGGAAAAAAAGGAAGAAATAGATGCTAAAAAATAAAGTATGCAAGCCCTTTCCTTCAAATTTCTAGTCATGATTACCGTAAGTGCTTTAAACTTCTAAGCGTCCTTTCCCAAGCGGCTTCAATAATTGTTAGAAATTAAATCCTCAGACCATATTCCTCCTATTTCCACTTCCAAAGAAACTAATGTGATAGCAGCAGCTTAAGTGTGGAGCCAGGTATGATTTCTCAGATCTGCTGCTCTCTGGGGTAGCCATAGGTGGTTAACCTCCTTGAACCTGACAGTTCTCTTGAATAAAACAGAGGCAAGGATACCGGCCTTTGCAGACAGGGTTAGAGGAATAAAGTCTGTGAGCTGACATTTGTCAAGGGCTGATCAAGTATCTCATACAAAACAGACGCCAGTAAACAAACACTTTTATTGCAACGTTGTCAGGCTGGGGTCTCCAGATTCCACTTCTTAGAACTTCTGTTTCCTCTCACCACAGGGGATATGTCATGATATTACTTACTTTACAAGACCAACCCCACAGAGCAAGCCCTTGATTCAGCTTCTTAGCCGACTTCTATATAAGCCTTCCCTTCTGAAGATCTATAAGCGGCCTGCTTACTACAGGGGATAGACACTTACGCTCGAATCTGATCCTCATGGTAAAAGATGTCCTGGATGGCAGCTTTCGCTTTGCCATATCGCAAACGGGGCCTTCGGAAGACAGGCTCTCTCAGAGGCGGAAAGGCCTTATATATGTCAAACCACAGTGGCTTCTCCTTCAACACCCCGGCCCGCATCAGATCCCTCGTCCTAAGAAAGGGATCAGAACCAAGTCAGTCGGTTACCACGGGGTTGTAAAGTCTCTGAATCAACTTAACGAAGGAAAGAGCAGCCTGGTAGAGGTGAGCTGAAAAGGGCCTCCCACCTAAAGGAGGCATGGCCAATACCCACAGCAACCTAGCAAGGCCACAGTGTTAAGTCCTGTTGGTTAGCTCTCATGTAGCCTAGGCTAGCCTTAAACTCATAGTGTAGCCAAGGGTGACCTTGAATTTAGTGCCTCCTTGCACTTCCCTAATACTAGGATTACAGCGTGTCCACGCAGGCTTTTTGCTTTGACAAAAGTCCGCCAGTAGCCTCCCTGGCCTGAACTTCGTAACGAAGCCAGGTTGGCCCCGGTCTTGTGGCGATCCTCTTGCCTCGCCTCCCAACTACCAAGATTACGCGCGTGAGCCACGACACACTGCTTTAAGCCATTCGATCTTCTTTCACGGGTCCCAACCCCCAGCCCACCCACCGTTCCACAGTGAAAAAGCAAAACCTGTCCAGTCAGGCCCTTCAGCCTCTATTGTAGAGGGTCTCCACCGAAACGGGGTGGCGAAAACAATCGGACAGAACAGAAATCCAAGGGGACGTAGACAAACACACCGACTCCGAGCCAAGGGCATCACCCGACTCGGACACCCTCCGGGTATGCCAGGAGGGTCGTGACCCGCTGGGAACCCTGCCCTCGCCCAACTCGGAGCACGCACCGGGAGAACACGCTCCCCACCGCCTCCAGCCGGCTCCCGGCCATGGCCACTAGAGATAGAAAGCCTCTGGCTGTTACCGGAAGCGGAAGCGGCAGCAAGCAAGCGAAGGGAGAACAAGCTGCTGGCCGAGCCGAGGATCACAGTCCCGCCTTCACGTCAGGGGGGGGGGGGGGGCGGAACCAGGCAGAAGCAAACGATGGGCTGAGGAGGAGCGCCCTGGTATTCCGTGCGGGAGGTTCAGACCCAAACAATCGATTCCCGAGCCAAAGGAGCGGGAGCGCGCCAAAGCTACGCAAGAATAGTAAGCAACCGATCCAGGAGAAAGACTGAATGTGGCGCCTGCTTTCTTCTTTTTAACTTTTCAAAGCTTCCTCCTCCCCGGCAGGTCTGGCAGGATGGAGGAAATACAGTGTGGGGCTTGCGGGGATGAGCCGTATCCTACATTCAGGAGCCAATCTGACATTTGAGGCCACCAGACTCGAGTGGACCTAATCTTAGCCACTCACACTATTCAGAGAAAAACTAAGACCCAAAGAGGGACGAAGTAACTTTTCCAAGTGACACGAGCCTCCAGGCCTCCTCCCTGGGCCTTGCACCTTAAGTGGGGCTCCCTGAAGTAGTCTGTTTTCACGCTCTGTGGAAAGCTGCAGTTCCTCCACTGGAGGCGTCCCTCGCCTGCCCGCTAGTGCTGGAGTTTTAAGAAGTGAAAGAGTCCAGAACTAATGCATTCGGAGGAAGAAAAAAAGAAAATCTGGGAGAACGTATTCTGTCACTGTTCAACTGTTCAAAGTATGGGTTGGGAGGAATATCCATTCCTCCAAGGAGAAGCACCCCTTAGAAGTTTCATCAGAGTATTTGTGCAAAGATCATCATTGTTGATTGTAGTAATAAGATTTTAAAAACAACAAAAACAAAACATAGGGCTGGAAAAAGAGCTCACCAGTTAACACTGACTGCTCTTCCAGAGGATCCATATTCGAGTTCTAGCACCCACAGGGTGACTTATAGCCGCCTGTCACTCCAGTCCCCAGGGATTTGATGTCCTCCTCTGAACTCTGCAGCATCAGGCATGTACATGGTGTTCAGACTTACATGCATGCAAAATATTGATACACATAAAATTAGTTAAAGTTCATCATATGATCAGGCGGGTGGTGGGTCATACCTTTAATCTCAGAACTCAAGAGTCAGAGGCAGACAATCTAGTGTACAGATCGAGTTGCAGGACAGCCAGGGCTACACAAAGAAATGCTGTCTAGGAAAAAACAAAACAAAACAAAACAAAACAAAAAAACAGAAGAGCAACAACAACAACAAAATATTTCATCAAATGAAAAGTAGTACAGGACCTGGTAGCACACACCTTTAATCCCAGCACTTGAGATGCAGAGGCAGGCAGATACCGAATATCTGTAAGTTAGAGTCCAACCTGACCTACAAGGTGAGTTCCAGAAAAGCCAAGGCTTTGTAGAGACAGACCCTATCTGAAAATTAACCAGTGGCTGGAAAATTAGGGTTTGTGCATTCTGTGAAAGTCTATGCACCTGGTAAAATTAACAAGCTAGGGCCATCTGTATTTACCTACCTAGAGTAATGCCCATGGCTTGTGGTTAAATGAAACACTGCAGAAATATTTGGGTGGGAACCCAATCTGTAAGAGGGAAAAAGGAAAACATCCACAGGTGCCAGCTTTTGTAGGAGGATACAATCTGGGACTGTGAACGTCAGTTATCCCCAAGACAAAAATGCAAGGGTGAATCTAAAGCGCTCTCTCTCTGTCTCTGTCTCTGTCTCTCTCTCTCTGTCTCTCTCTTTCTCCCTTCCTCCCTCCCTTCTTCTCCCTCCCCTCTTTTTATTCTACTCAGAGTTTGCCTTGTAGAGAGAGTTTGTATTCATATGTAAACTCTTGCCGCAGTAGAAGTTTTGAATCACATGAATGGTCCCCCAGGAGCCCATTCTCTTTCTTTGTCCTTAGGAAAGAGCATGAAGTCACCTCAAAATCCTCCCACACTAAGGGAGGCCCCAGAAAGGAAGCCAGCGAAAGTTTTCAGAGCAGTTGCCACTTGCGTTATCTCACTGATAACTCTGCCCACCCACAGGGTAGCTATTATCATCCTCATTATGGATGAGAAAGCAGAGGGAACTTACATGCCTCTGCCTGATATGCAACTGATTGAACCCAGCCCAACCCGGACACTTTCCTGTATCCCACAGTGCTACCTTCACTAGCCTAAAACAGAAGACTGGAGAGGTGAAAGGCTTTGACAAAACTGGCCTTGCAAGCAGGAGATGCAATGTTCTGAAGCCTGACCTGAGAGGAGGGCATCTCTGCCTATCTTCAGACTCGGATCCGAGGCTGGAGAGGTGGCAAAGCAGTTACCTGCATACATTGCTCTTTCAGAGAAACTGAGTTTCAGTTCCTAGCATGACAAGTGCCTGTAACTCCCAATTCCAAGGAGATCTGATGCTGCTGGAGTTGATGGGCACCAGCAGTACTTGTACTACACACACAGTGTGGGGGAGTAAAAATAAAATAATTCATCCTGGTGGTGGTGGTGCATACCTTTAATCCCAGCACTTGGAAGGCAGAGGCGGGTGGATCCTGAGTTTGAGGCCAGCCTGGTCTACAGAATGAGTTCTCAATAGCCAGAGATACACAAAGAAACCTTGTCTCGGGGAAAGTGGGATATATATGTCTTCATGATATATGATATATGTCTTCAAGTCCACTACCTATAAATCAGAACCATATGTGTAATCTAAAAAGGAAGAAAAAGAAAAGAAAAGAGACTCTGACCCCTAGGTCAGCTGTGAAGGCTCAAGGTCCTGGTTCCTGAGATCTAGGGAAGTAAACATGCTCCTAGCTAAATATAACCTTCCCAGCCCTCACCAACTTTCTAATTCTGTCTGTGTTGGAGCTATCTGCCGGCCTTGCCTAGAGTGATACTTCCCTTCTCCCTCCAAGACCTGCCCCTGTAAGCTAGCACAGCCTATGATGGGAAAGAATTGGAATGACGTATTCCAAGTTCATGGAGAAAAATCAAAGACTAAAATTCTGAAGAAATCACAAGTGTGTGTTTGGTGGGGGTCTCTAAATTACCTTGGAGTCTTTGAAAATTTCCTTTCCATGTTTAATCCTTTCTGTAACAGGAAGAAAAGAATATTGGTGGGCAGAGAAGAGGACCCAGGGATGTGGGGACTCGGCTGATCAGAAGTCCACACCCAACACGTGTTCACTCATAACACAAGATGAAGTTGTTGGGATACTGAGAACAGAATGAACAGAGAGTTGAGGCTCTCTGTCTTCTACATTAGGCTGAAAGGGATGGGCTAGGGTACACTGTAAGTGTGGCCAGCAACTGTCCCATGGTGTTTACAGTATCACTGTTATGAGGTCATCTGGGAGTGCAGCTGGAGGCATCCCACAGATGGCCTTATGGGAGATAGGGGTGAACCTAGCACCTTCCTTGCAAGTACTCTTCAACTAAGTCCTACCTACCTCTGCCCTCTTCTCATGTTTTAGTTAGACAAGATCTCACTACGCTTCCCAGGCTAGTCTTGTACTTGTGATCCTTTTAGCTTAGCCTCAAGAGTGGCTTGAATTGCAAGCCTGTACAAGACCTGAAATTGTTGGGGTTTTTTTCCCCCCGCTTGAAAAGTGATCCATTCTTTCCACTTAGCACTTAAACACAAGCCCTCGCCTGACTCACAAGAGCAGTATGTGTCCTAATGAACCATCTCTTCGGCTCCTTGCTATTTTTGCTGCTGCGGCTGTTTGTTTGTTTATAGACGTCTCACTGAGTAGCTGGGCCGGCCTGGAACTACAGAAATCTACCTGCATCTGCCTCCCCAGTGCCGGCATTGAAGGTGTGTGCCACTGTGCCAATTGTCCTGGTGGTTTATTGAGATGGGCCGAGTTTAGAGAGGCAGTTCTGTTGGTAGAGTGCTTGTGTAGTTCCCACAAAGCACAACACCAAGAAGAACAGAACGTGATGATGCCTAACGGTCAGCCCAGGTCTCCAGAGGCAGAAGCGAGAGAATGAGAAGCTGAAGGTCATCCTTAGAGACAAAGAAAGAGGCCAAGCTAGGGTACTTAAGCCCCTGTCTTAGGGCTGGGCTAGGACAATCTCACTACACAGCCCTATGTACAGAGGGCTCACTCTGTAGCCTAGGCTGTCAGAATTCTCTGACCTCTGCCTCCATCCATAGTGGTATTACAGGCACACACCATCACATTGGTCGGGACTGGGTATTTCTGTAGTGTGGTTCTTTACCTTGTAGATGTCTGCCATCTCCCTTCATCTTCACATGGCTTTTTCTCTGTGAGCAAAGCTGTGTGTGTGTGTGTGTGTGTGTGTGTGTGTGTTTAAAGATTTATTTTATTTATTTTATGTGTATGAGTACACTGGAGCTGTACAGATGGCCATGAGCCATCATGTGTGTGGCTGCTGGGAATTGAACTCAGGACCTCTGTCGGCCCGCTCGCTCTGGCCCCAATCGAGCACCGGCCAAGATCAATCGCTCCGGTCCAATTCACTGTAGCAGTCTTCAGCCACACCAAAGGGTGTCAGATTTCACTACAGGTGGTTGTGAGCCTCCATGTGGATGCTGGGATCCGAACTCAGGACCTTTGGAAGAGCAGTCAGTGCTCTAACCTGCTGAGCCATCTCGCCAGCTCCAAGATTTGTGTGTTTTAATCTGGTGTAAGGACACCAGTCCTATTGGATTACGGTCCATCATTATCTACCCATCTCAACTCGACTGCCGCTTTAAAGATTATATCCAAATGTGGTCCCAGTCTCGGGGATTTAGGGTTAGCACTTCACTAGATGAGATAGATGAAGGAGAGGCAGGTCAGCCCATAGCATTGGTTGGCAAAACCTGAACACTCCCATTTGCCAGCTGATCTATAGCCACCCTCTGCTACTTTTCACCTTTCTCCGGCACTGCAGAAGGCTTGCTTCTGCATGTGGGCTGCATCCACCAGCCCCTCGCTCTCTGCTCCCAGCTAGATTCTAGTCAATTCTGAAGTTGGAGGCATTGCCAGGGCAGTAGAAGGAAGGAGTGCGGAAATGAGCTTTGTCCCATCTCCCACTCCATCCCTGCACACTCTGAGAATGTAAGGTCTCATCGCCTACCCTGAACCACTCTGCACAGCTATCCCTCAGACCAGGCTCAGCTCATTGAACGGTGCTCTATGGCATCCAGTCTACATACCCACCCCACGTGGCTTCCATAGATTCTGCCAACGTCTGTGTAAAAGCACCCCTGTTTAAGTTGTGCATTGGAAGTGTCAGACAAAAGAACACTGGAAATGCCAGCCTCTTGTTGAAATCATGAGAACTCCTAGCCTCGTGGGCTGGAGAGCTGGGTTCACTGGGTAATTAGGCGATTGCTTCATTTAAATATTAAAGAATTATGAGAGGTGTACCTGCCAGGAGACAACTCATGGGTGTTGGTTCTCTCCTTTCTCTGTGTAGAGGCCAAGGTTGAATTCAGGTGCCCCAGCTTGGCATCAAGTGTCCTTACCTGCTGAGCCATCTCCTTGGCCCCAGCAATTGCTTTAAATGGGAGGAAAGAAATAGTATGTATTCATACACAGTATAAGAATTATAGGGTTGTACAGCCTAGGCTAAGTAATGTGTTCCAGGACAGCTTGGACTGCAGAAAGAGACCCTTTCTTAAAACACACACACACACACACACACACACACACACACACTCCTTTACTGAATGAGTCTAAGGCAAGGAGGGCACAAGGCAGGGAAGGGAGGGGAGGGTGTGGTCCCTTTGCTCTTCTCCAGGCTGTGGGTCTCTGCTCTCCTTTCTAGCTAAGCACGCCTTCTAGGATGCCCACGTCTGCAGCCCCTGCCACACCCAGCCACATGAGGTTAGTGTCCTCCAACGTAGTCTTTCTTTCTCAGTTCTGTCTGTTTACTTGTCTGGGTCTATCTCCCTAGCCCTCTTTCAGGGCAGGAACTGGGCCCTCTCTGCCCACACCCAGCCTGGGGCAGGGCTTACCACTGGTTCTTAGGGAGTTTTCTAGTGAAGAACAGCACGGAAAAAATAAAGCCAAGTTAGGACAAATGAAGCTATAGTGACCTCAGGCCACTTATGTCTGCCTACCTGCCTGTACAGATCTGGCATGGCCACCTGAGCCCTCTGAGGCCTGGCCAAGGCACACACTGCCTGTGTGGAGATATTGCATTGGATGTTCCTTCCCTTTTACCTGTGACTGTCCACTGCCTCAGCAATGAATTAATACTTTTTATAATCCTCTGGGGCTTCAGCTACATTTTCTGTAAAATGGAGATAACCATAGCACCCACTAGAAAGCCTGTTTCCTCTGAGTGTTTGTGCCTGCTTGGAATCTCAGCACTTGGGAGGTGGAGGCAGGAGGATCTCAAGTTCAGAACTGTCTGGACCACATAGGGAGATCCTGTCTCAGGGGCAGGGGTCAAAAGAGCCTTGTTATGAAGAGTCAGTGTGTTAATACTGCAAGGCACGTGTGCATTAAACATAACTAAAAATAACATAACTGGTTTCTGAGGATTCCACACTTAGGAGCAGAGCATTCCACAGTGAAATCATGTCTAACAATTCACAAGACGTTCACAGTGACCCTCCGGTAATGGGCGATGGCCCTGAAAGAAGACTCCAGCACAGACAAAGGAGAGAGCGACACTTTGTGCCCATGACTGCCCTGGAGGTCTGCGTGACTTTGTCTCCTCTTCACAACCAAGGAAAGAGAACTGAGTGGAGCCTGGGCGACATTCCATTGGCGTTTATGCTAATTAGACACACCTTAAGGGCTTTTGTGGCAGGTATTTCAGGGCGCCTGAATCTGGTTGGGGGGGACAGGGAGCTCCTAGGGAATCTGAGAAGGCAGATTCTGTTTGGGTTGGTCTGGATTGGGGGCTTGAACTGCATTTCTTTTCTTTTCTTTAAATATTTATTTATTTAATGTACATGAATAACACCGTAGCTGTCCCCAGACACACCAGAACATGGCATTGGACCCCATTATAGAAGGCTGTGAGCCACCATGTGGTTGCTGGGAATCGAACTCAGGGCCTCTAGATGAGCAGTCAGTGCCCCCAACCACTGAGCCATCTCTCCAGCCCTTGAGCTGCATTTCTTTCTTTCTTTCTTTCTTTTCTTTTTTTTTTGGTTTTTTTCGAGACAGGGTTTCTCTGTGTAGCCTTGGCTGTCCTGGAACTCACTCTGTAGACCAAGCTGGCCTTGAACTCAGAAATCTGCCTGCCTCTGCCTCCCAAGTGCTGGGATTAAAGGCGCGCGCCACCACTGCCCGGCTTGAGCTGCATTTCTAACAAGCTTTTGGGTTGATGGTAGCCAGTCTGCTAGTCTGCAAATAGAGTAATCAGCTTTCTCAAGTTTATAGTGAAAGTTTGAATGGATTTTCTTGGTTCTATCGAGGAGAGTTCTGCATCCAGGCCATACTTCGAATGACAAGGCCACAGCAAGGCAGGCTTCTACAGAGTTCAAGCTGAGCTTCACAACTGCTCATGTTACAGTCCCTGGAATAATCCTCTTGACATGATTTTCCCCTTTAATTAATGATCCCGAGGGCTGGCACACTCTTTAATCACAGCACTTGGGAGACAGAGGCAGGCAGATCTCTGAGTCTGGGGAACAACCTGCTCTACAAAGCAACTTCCAGAACAGCCAGGGGCTACACAGTGAGATCCTCTCTGAAACAACAACGAATCTAGAATTGACAACTATAGGTTGACTGTGCCCCCGCCCTCCCAGGTAGAGCAGGGCTTGCCTTATGGACCCTTATATATCTCTAGCGACATTTCACATTTACAAACATCTTTCTTTTGCAGGTTTCACCAAATGTGGCTATATGAACAAACCTTGGTCTATATGGCTTGAAGCCAAAAATGTACTCTTGGCCTCTTGTGTTCTATCTTTCCGTGGTCAGTGACAGCCACTTCTGCAAAATGACCACCTGGTGGCAGTAGGGTTACATAGACTCTTTTCATACACACACACACACACACACACACACACACACACACACACAGACACACACACACACACACAAACCCTTGCCAGAAATTTCCAGCTTTCTCCTAGCTGGCCCAGATCACTAATCCAACAAATTAATCTATGCTGTGATAATGGGCGTAAGGAGTCTGTGTGCTTCTCTCTCAATAGCAGGCTTGCCGCTTGCCAGATATGCTTAAGAGATTGTTTTGAAACCCAGATAAAGAATGCTAACGGGGGGGGGGGGGGTGTTCCTGACACACTGCTGGGTCACAGATATTCTGGGAAGTGGTTTTGAGCAGGTAGGCCCTTTCTGTTCTTCACAAAGATCCATGTGGGGGGATCCTGGATCTTGTCACCTGTCTTCCTCTTGTCCCCCAGCGGGTAGCTTAGCACTTAGGTATCAACTCTGAAATTTTACTGCTTGGGTTCAAATCCAGGGATACTTACTAAGGATGGAGATCATATAAGAGGCCCAACTTCACCTCTGTACCTCCCTACGCCTCCATTTTCTGGTGCGTAAAAATGGGAGTAATACTGATCTCATATTCTCATTGCTGGGTTAGGTACAATAAAACACATAAAGCACCCCAGGAGAGTGGCTGGCAAACAGTGAACCCCGCAGTAATTGCTATCATCATTGCACCTCATGCCTTACCTGCCTCTTGTTCTTCAGGACAAATTCTCTGACCACCATCCCCCACTCCCAAGCAGGTGCGTCAAGACAACTAGGGAACAGATGTTGAGGCTCCAACATAAGCACACCAGTTCTTCTGTGCACACTGCTTATCAGATCCCATGATTTTCTTGCAAGTTGAGACCACTGCCCAGGGATGCGGACATGTATGAAGGGCCAGGGGCACTGGCAGGCTCGGAATCCAGACAGAATTTTTACAGAAATCTTTGAGTATCATCTTATGACAGGCAGGAGCATGTGTGATAACTCAGGAGCTTAACATATGCAGATGAACATGATGTCCAAGGGCTGATGGCTGTGGTCGGGGGCAGGCTGTCTCAACTTCCGAATCCTGTTTTCGCACTCTTTAACCTGATAATGTCTCTTCCCATGCCCCTCCACTCTGTGGTGTAGTTACAATCGCCTTCAGACTCTCTTATACAGGCAAAATGGCACATGGCTCTAAGAACTTTCCTGTAAATTAGAACCACCTGAGATTTTACAATCAAATTTCCAGGCTAATTTGCAAACCAAGTACAATAGGGTCTACAGGATGCATGCATTCTAAAGTGCAAATCTCTAACCTATGTACTTTTTAAGCTACAATGTTCGTAAGACACTTGAATTAAAACACGTTACATAATTCTGGGGCTTTGAGAGCTGTCTTTTTAAATTTATGGTTATTACAATTGTGTGTGTGCTCCTGCATGCACATGCCAAGGCATGTGTGTGGAGGTCAGAGAACTTTCAGGTGGTTCTCTCCTTCCACAGTGAGATCTGGGATCAAGCTCAGGTTGTCAGGCTGACGCCAGTGCCTTTCCCTATGAAGTCATCTTGCTGGCCTTGAACTTATTTTCAGACTTGAGTATAGATTAGTCATCTTCAGAGCTTGTTACAATGCCTTCTGGTTGTAACTTTGGTAGATTTTCATATTTAGTTATTTTGGCTTTTCAAGACAGAGTTTCCTTCTGTGTAGTTATGGCTGTCCTGGAACTTGCTCTGTAAACCAGGCTGGCCTCGAACTCATAGAGATCCACCTGCCTCTGACTCTGGAGTGCTGGAATTAAAGGTGTGCACTACCACCTCCTGGCTGGTAGATAAATATCTTATAAGCCTTTCTAACAAGCACCCAGAGGTGCTGGTACATAGAGCCTACTTTGAGGAGGAGGGAGGCAGACAAGGCAAGGAACTTTCAAATGAGGCAGTCTGGGGCCCCTTTTCTAGCCCAACTTGGCTCTAATTCTGCGATCTTGGTAGGTCACTTAAAGTAATGTCATTTCCTTGTCTCTAAAGTGGTTATTAGGCAAGATCAACTCGGCTCTTGGAACAAGAGACTGACAGCCTGGAGCCCTGGGTCTAACTTGATTGCAACTTGGAACTTCCTTGGACACTTTAAAAACAAACCCCGTAGTTACTGATTTAATTGGTCTGGAGTACTACTATGTATAAGAATTTTGAAAAAGCATTTGGAGAGTAATAGTCTAACACCTCGGGTTCCAAATTCCATTGTGTATGACACCCTGTTTC
Organism: Montemys delectorum; assembly: GCA_019843815.1. Lineage (NCBI taxonomy): Eukaryota > Metazoa > Chordata > Mammalia > Rodentia > Muridae > Montemys > Montemys delectorum. Next base: position 28,409 of record JADRCD010209689.1, on the reverse strand, counting down.
TGATTCAGAAGATCTGGAATGAAGCATTTCTTTCTAAAACATTTTTTATTTAAAAGTTGTGTGTGTGTGTGTGATGTCAGAAGTGAGCATCAGATCCACTGGACCAAGAGTCACTGGCAGTTGGGAATTGCCTGATGTAGCTGCTGGGAATTGAACTTGGTTCTTCCAGGAGCAGTATGTGCTCTTAGCCACTCAGCCAGCTCTCCACAACCTAGAAAGAAGTATTTCTACAAGCCCACAGGTAGCTCTACAGTAGCTCCAGGATATCGATGAATAACTGGCCCAAGGAAGGAAGAGAATCTTAGTTTGCCTAGTATAGCATGCCACCTGACTTGGGAATGCTGCCACACCAGCCTACTTGTATCTGTTAGGGTTAAGGTAGGACCCTGAGGGAAGGGCGACGGGGACAGTTGTTTATATCCTAGCTTGAAATCCTTTCCTTGGGGGAAAGAGCCTTGTGGAGATGACTCTGAGCCCAGAACAAGAAATATGTGCAGTTAAAAGCCACAAGGCCTTTGTCTCCACACAAGGAAGACTTTTAACCTTGAGGATTGCTCGTTTCCTCTTTTAGTCGCCAGCATCCTGTCTCTGCCCTCGTAAAGGTGAAAGGGAGTCCAGCTGAGTTGGAGGCTGAGGAAACTAAGATACGGATGTGTTCCCTTTCAAGTAAGTGTAAGGTACACACCTCTATGATGCACACCTAGGAGCCTCCCCTCCGCCCGAAGTCACCATTAAAGCTTGTTGTTTAATGCAAGGAGGCACGGTATGACACTTTCGCAACGGGCTGGGTTTCTCAACCCTGTTTTCTCGCCTATCAGCAAACGGGTTTTGTTTTGTTTGCGCGGCAAAGAGGAAGGAGGCTCGCTGGACAAAGCCAGGAGGTCACACAGGCAGCAGGTGTCACTACCTGTGGCGGTGTGCAGGGCGCCAGAGTGCTTTGGACCTTAGTAGAAACAACCTTAAGTGAAGGTGAACTGAGCACGGGGGGGCATAGGGACGGAAAAGCGAGGCAGGTGGCCCAAGGATTCCGCAAGACTCCAAAAAGCCAAACCCTTTGCCCTGCGAAGGCAAAAGGAGGGAGGGTCCGGCCCGCGCCGCTGGCCACATCAGAGCATCAAGAGAACACCACGTCTTTATTACCGGAATTCCTATGAAACAGCTCCAAGGGAAAAAAAAAAAAAAACCACACACTGGAGGGGGAAAAAAATAACAAAGTGACACACAAACCTAGGGCTTCCCCAAGTGCGCCCGGCCTTGGAGGAGGGAGGGCCTTAGACACGCCTAGAGCTCAGTTTGGCCTCCCGGGGTTCCTGGAGGCGGGGAGCTTTCTCTACGGGGGTGTGTGGAGGGGTGTCATAGGCCTGGCTTGGAGCCAACGTGGCCCCCACCCCACCCGAACTGGCTGCACACGCTTCCAAAACTTGGTCACTCTCTGCGTGCACCGCTCTTCCGAGCCCGGGGAAGCTCGACTGACCCGCAGGAGTGGAGGCGATTGCGGTCCTATGTCCACTAGATTGCGGTCCTATGTCCACTAGGCTCCCATTTTCTGCCAGTCCTTAGCAGGCCCCCACCCACCCACCCACCCAAGCATCGGATCCCATTCTCAACCAGGACTTCCCGCACCTGTCCAGGCTTCCCAGATCTCTCTAGATGATCAGTGCGTTCCCAGGTCATGGGACACGGGTGCGGCCTCCGTCCCGTGGCAGTGGTTGGTGCGGGTTCCTTAAATCACCTCTGGCTCTCCACCTGAGGCACCTGGCAAGTTCTTGGGGCTTGCCGCCCCACTCCCCTGCCTCAGGCTGGTAGCCTCTTGCAACTTGCACTTCAGCCTGCACCTTCCCATTTGGGGTCACCCTCACTCTGAAACTCCAGCACCTCTTACAAAACAGCCGGACCGGTCCAGCCCCTGAGGAACTCCACTGTGATGTAAATTTAGAATCAATGTTTCGGCCAAACTAAAGACCCTGCCTAAACAGAATCCTCCAGCTCCGGGGTCACCCTCCCCATCCCTGCTGGGTCAAGTGGAGGCTGCTGGAGGTGACAGCCAGAGCCCTTAATAGAAGCAGCCCTATAAGCTGGACCCGACAAGACCAAAGTGTCCAGAGTTCCGTGCAGGTTGGAGCCAAGAGTCAGCAGTCCCTGGCAAGGCTGACGCGTAGGAGACCTTTGGGGTGGGGGGAGGGAGGGAGACCACAGGGGGTTGTGGGAGGGTGTAAATCAGACCCCACTGTGGCAGGCCAGGAGAGATAGGAAAAGAAGCCGAACTCTCTTCAGTCCCAAAGAGCCTCCATATGGGTCACTTTGCCAGTTCCTAAACTGCAACCTTGGGAGGATCTTTCTTCTTTTTCTTCTCTTTCTTCTTTCTTTTCTTTCTTTACTTTTTTTGGGGGGGCGGGTAGGAGGGGTGTTTCCTGCACTTCTGCTCATCCCCTATAGAGGGGCCAGACCACAAATGGGGTTGTGGCTGGCTGGCTGCTGTCTCGAAGGCTCCAGGCCCCTCCTCCAATCACAAGCATCTCTGAAAGTTCTAAGTCCTGTCTGTGGAAAGCGGCAGTGGCTGGGCTGGACTGTGGCTGAAGAAGCCTGAGCCTTTGTGTGCGAGCACCATCTGTCTGGGCTGCAGCTGGAGGGCACTGGTGCTGCTCTCTGGATGCCCCCACCCAGTCAGAACATCTCTGGCAAGGTGAAGCTGCTGGCACCTAGGGAGTAGAGAGAATGTTAAGTTTTCATCAAGGGAGCTCCTCTTTCATCCCCTCTCCCCCCCCCCCCCCCCCCCCCCCCCCGCCGCTGGCTCCTGGAGATTATGAGGCACCTCCTTTTGCCCGAGATTCTAGATCATTCTGGAACTCTGCTTTGGATCACACCCACTGCTCAGCTGCAGGGACCTTAGCAGCTGGACACCACGGAGTGGGAGGAGACTGGAGTGGAAAAGAAGCCTTTGCGTGGGGAAGCCTCACAGGTGGGAGACTGCCCCACCCATCTGTGTCCTGTTAGCTTCAAGGAGCTACACTAAGTCATAGGACTTGAAGGGGCAGAAATCCCGGGCTAGAATTCCGTGAGCCTCAGACAACAGACTGAGTTCATAGGACTCTTGCTCAGAAGACCCATGGGGGGGGGGGGGGAAGCACAGAAGTGGTGTTTGGTGGCCAGGGTGGTGGTGGCACACACCTCTAATGCCAGCCTTCAGGAGGCAGAGGCAGGTTGATCTCTATGAGTTCAAAGTCAGCCTGAGAGCTGCACAAAAAAACACTGTCTCGAAAAATTTCAAAAAGGCAAGGGGAGGGGTTGGTAAAAGGATTACCAGGTAGGGCAATGAAGACATGAGTGATAGTCTATCAAGACAGATGGGAAAAGCTAGGAGGAAGAAAACAGGGAGGAGAGACAGGCTTGCAGTGAGCTGACTGGATGGACAGACACACTGTAAAGACCAGAGAGGGTGCAGCAGGGACCCAGTGGATCTGGAAGAGCAGCTCTGGTGGAAGAGGGGAGTTGGGTCCTTTGGGAGGGAAAGGAGAAGAGTGAAGAGAGTCAGAGGCAGAGCAATGAATAGGTATTGATGGAGAGAGACCAACTCCCAGGAGTCAGAAAAAGCAACAACAACAACAACAACAACAACAACCAGGGACGCTGAGGTGATAGGCAAACCCAGCCTGTGGATGGGACATTCAGAACGCACAGCAGGCCCGGGAGCAGGCAGGTGACCTCCTTAATCCAGCCCCTTTCTGGAGCCTGTCAGTTTGCAGCAGACACACAGGACAATCTGGTTTTTACAGTGCAGAGCTGGGAGGGGGAAACAAGCTAGAAGCTCAAAAGTGACAAGAGCAAGTTCTAAGATGAGGTGGCTTTGGGAGGGACGCCTTTTCCCTGGGGACCAGTGGGATGGAAGAAAGGGCAGGGGTGGGGATAGTTCCCTAGCTGCCCTTGCTGGGGTGCAGCTCTGTGGGTGAGGAAATCCAGGGGGGCATGGAAGGAGAGAGAAGAATGTGGAAGGGGACAAGATGGGAGAGGGCGGCGCCTGCTTTTGCTGACCATGCCCTCTGTCGCCAGGGCTATGTCACCTCCACGACTACCTAAGAGGAGCATCTGTTCCTCCGTAGTTGGAAACAGGTCCAAACCTGCTACACCACAGCTCAAGAAAGCCTAAAAGATGCTGAGCGCTGGGAGCAGAATAGCAGCTGGGCCGGCAGAGCAGGTGGATGAGCCGGCAGCTCCTCACTGTGGGATGAGGCACCTGGAGAGCCGCAGGGATGCCTAGTTCTGCAGGAGATGCTGGCATTCCCTGGGCCAGCCCCCAGATGAGTTTACAGAGGAGGCTGGAGGAGAGGCAGCCCAGCCCTGAGACTCCAGACAGAAACAGCCATTCCAGGGACTATCTCCCCGACCTTCAGCAGATCCCTGACCATCCAACCTAAGCAGGGGACTGAACACAGCTCTGCACGGCAACCACAGCGTTTCTTACATTATCCTCTTAATATTCACTGTGTGTCCAGGAAATGTCTTGTCAGTGGGGCTGCAAACTAGTCAAGGTCAAAAGCTGATTTGGTTTTTCTGTTCAGGACATCTGTCAAAAGCAGGTGTGATTACTGTTTGTCAGATACATAAATGAATAAATAACCTTTTTTTTTTTTTTTGGTTTTTCGATACAGGGTTTCTCTGTGTAGCTCTGGCTGTCCTGGAACACTGACTCTGTAGACCAGGCTGGCCTCGAACTCAGAAATCCACCTGCCTCTGCCTCTCAAGTGCTGGGATTAAAGGCATGTGCCATCACCGCCCAGCTCCAAATTTTTAAAAGTACAAAAGCCAGGTGTGATACAGCAAGTCTGTAATCCCAGTGCTTGGGAAGTGGAGACAGGAGGGTCTGAAGTTCAAAGCCAGCCTCATTTATATAACCAGTGCAAAGATAATGAGGTTACATAAGACTGCTATGTATGTATGTATGTATGTATGTATGTATGAATATATATATACATACACACACACACACATACACACTGTGTTTTTTAGGGGGAAAACATGTGCCCTGCCACAAGAAAAATAAGCAAGGGCCACTGTTACTTGATGTTGCAGCCCAGCACCTCTGGATCTTTGGAGGACACATGAGATGAGTGATGGGCCCTTGCCCTAGCTGCCCCTGGAAACTGCGGTCCCAAGCCTCACCTCTTACTGTCCTTCTCTTAGGGCCTCTTCCACCTTAGGTGGCTCCTGCCGCCTTCCCCGGAAGTCTTCCTCTGAAAGGCAAAGGCAAAGGCCTCATCCTCCACCCTGCAGAGCCTCATGTGGGCCCGTCCCCACCATGGGCAGGGGAGCTGCGTCACCTCTGACCCTTTGCTTGGATCTTGACCCCCAAGTAGCAGTATGTGGGTAGAGTAAGAGAGGCCAAGGCAACCTGGGTGCTGGCCTGGCTCTACCACTGAGCTCTGAGGCTTTGGACAAGTCTTACCCTTGTCTGGGCTATCTATCAAATAGGATAGGGGTGACAGACTCTCCAGAAGATCCCCAAGGCTCAGGTTCACTGCCTGGCACCTTGGGTTTCCTTTCCTTCAGGGACTACGGGAAGGGGGTGGCATTGTGTGCCCCTCATGGCAAGGGACCACATTCCTGTAGGCCACCTGCCTGCTAACCCTTGACATGTCCCCCAGACTGAATATTAAACACTCAGGACCTCCTCCTGAAGGGTCACCCATCCCAAGCAATTGGAGTTCAATGTTCCCTGCCCTGCCTCACCATAAGCATGGCCTTCCACGTCATCCAGGAGGTTGGCTGTGGATGCAGCAGCCCCCAGCCTGCCAGATTGTTGAGGAAAATTATCCCAGAGATGAATGGGTACTCCCGTCACAGCTTGCTCAATCTACCTGTGCCCTGTCCTGATAACCCACCAACCTCACGGGGCTTCTACTATCCCTCCCGTTCCCAATCTGCCTAATGATGCCCCTTCTAGGCACCCTCTCCTGGGATCAATGGACCAGCTAGCCAGGCCCAACCCCTTCACTCTGCCCCTCATCACTAGGGACAGGAAGAGTGACTTTTTCCCTCTTCTCCTTCAGCCACTCAGCTTTCAATATCCTGGATCCTGTTGGATAAGCACAGATGAGAACTTTGGTATTAAGACAGGGAAACATCTTTTCATTCAAAGGGCCAAAAGAGAAAAAAGCAGGCCTCTGGAGAGCTGCAGGGACCTATGAACCAGTTCAACTGGCAAAATTAGGGGAAGACTCGGTGATTTTAACGGAGGAAAGGGGTCGGGGAGGGAGACGATGTTTTTCTCCCAAAATGCAGATGACTCAAGGCCAAAAGTATAGAAGGCACAGAAACACAGGAAGGACAGTGTCGGGGAAAGGAATTCAGGAGCTGATGACCGGGGAAAGGAATTCAGGAGCTGATGACCGGGGATTCCTGGTTCACAGATCAAGGAGGGGCGGCCACAGATCACATCCCACTCCCGAGGAACGTTCTGCCGGGATCTCCATCACTGTGGCCGAAGCTCCCCACCCCACCCCAGGGCCAAGCAGAAGGATACGACTGAAGCTTCGGTAAATGTTTCTTCTTTGACTTCCTCATTTTGGTCTTCTCAGAGAAGGCTCGGGCGAGTTCAAACAGCTTCCTGCGCGTGGCTGGGGCAGAGAGACTCGTGAGCCCTTCAAGCTCCAGAGAGCCAGAGCATCAGATGGCTTCCCTCCAGGTTTGGGGGCAGCCAGGGCAGCACCAGGCCCCTTGGATGGGGACTGGGAAGAGGAAAGTGACAGGAATTGCAGACACCAGTGCCACCTAGGGAGTAAGTGCGCCATCCCAGGTCGGCCTCCGGGGGCAGCACAGGCCACTAGTCAAGCACACAGCAGCCTGCCTCCAGACCAAGATCCGGGTACTCCTTCCCTAGAGGCGGATAACCGCGGCTCTTGGCTTTCTTTACCGCTGCCGGCTGCCACGGCCATCCCGCCCCTTCCCAGCCACCTCCACAGTTGATCCTAGGATTTCCATGAGTCATCGGAAATTTTCCCTGAAATAAAACCTTGAAAGGATCCAGCCTCATTCCCACTGGTTCTGGGTCTGTGAGACTGGAAACGGGAGGATGACAAAGAGCAGGCAGTGGGACGAGGTTTCCCCTATCCCAAAATGTCTGCCATTCCCACAGAAAGCAGGCTCAGCCAGTGACTCCTGGCTCGGCCAAGCCCTCACGCCACAGAGAATGTGAACACTGACACACATTATTTTTCTACAGACAGCTGGCTCAAGAGGATTTAAACTTAATTTGTCTCCAGACTCAGCTACGGAATAAAGTAAGACAGGAAGGCTGAGGGAGCTAGCCTGTGATTAAAATGTCACCCGGAGTTGACCAAGAGTCAATAGCATTAAAAATCTTCGGTGGGAGGGGGGCGCTCCCTCCCTTTCATGAGGCCTCAGGGCCTGCCTGAAGAGAGCTGGGACAAGGAGGGGACAAGGAGCAGGACTCACATTTTCCCATGTGTTTCAACTTGTCCCTGAATAAGGCATCTTCTGACACAGTGGGGTTGGTATCACTGGTTCCTGGAAGGAGGAGACACCTGCTGAGGGAGCAGGCCCATTGGGGCTCCGAGGTCCCACTAAGAGAGAGAGTGAGCAACTGGCCAAGGCCCTAGGGAAGTATGCCAGAGGGTACCCCTCCCTCCATGGTTGTTTCTGTCTGTTCTTTTATTACAGAAAAAATACAGGCTTCTTCCAAAACATCGGAATTTAAAGCAAGTTGCAGGAGTACTTCCTTTTATTTATTCATTTAGTTAGTTAGTTAGTTAGTTTTTTTAGAGACAAGGTTTCTCTGTGTATCCCTGGCTGTCCTGGAACTCACTCTGTAGACCAGGCTGGCCTCGAACTCAGAAATCTGCCTGCCTCTGCCTCCCAGGTGCTGGGATTAAAGGCTTGCACCACCACCACCACCACCTGCCCAGGAGTACTTCCTTCTTGCAAGGTACATTTTCCTCTTCGCAGCATAGGAGGGCAGCCTTAAGATCTGCTGCAGGTGTGGGAAATCTGCTGGCCTTGAGCTCCAGCTTCTCTAACAATCCCATATCCTCAAAGTCATGATGGTGGTTTGAAATGAGCTGGTAGGGAGATCTACATCATGGAAATCCATCCCCTCAGACTGCATATCAGCCTTCTCTTGCACCCAGGGCAGAATGTTAACCATTTGCCAGCACATCATGACCCTCTGTGTGGTGAATTGAAGCAGAAAGAACAGAGAGCCAAGAACACTTCCCACACGCTGAACAGGCACGAGAACAGGGCTCAGCCACAAGTCAGAATGCAGTGAGCCACCTGTACGTGGGTCTCTCAGGGCCCTTCGCCTGCAGCTCACCACCCTGTAACTAGGCTCATCCCGAGAGTCACCCCGCCTGCTAACTTCCTTTTCAGTCAGTCTGATCCAGCTCAGCAGCCCCAGTGTCCCTCGTTAATTTGGGATCAAGGACAAGAAGCTCTGTGAAAACTCCCAGCTGAACATCTGGTGAGGCCTAAGCTCCTGGCCGCTTGCTTATGAATCCTTTCTATGGGATTTTCTTTCTCTGAGCTGGGATTAGTGGGGCATCTTACCCTTCTGTCCCTGCCTTCCCAGCTCAGCTGTAGGATGGAGGGTCTGCTCCTGGAAAAAAAAACTGCTGAGCCTTTTAAAATATGGACATGGGGTGATGGCAGTAAGTCACCCAGGATTCAGAGTCCAGGGGCCAAGGATGAACACAGAGCCTCTGTTCACACTCTCAACCACAGAGTCTGTTCTCACAGCTCTGCTATAGTCTATGCATCCTAGGAATACAGTCCCTCACCCTCTGGCCTGTCAGCCCCAATGCTGCTGGAACTGGAGGAAGTCACATGTAGTTTGAAATGAGTTGGGGAGGCAGTCATAGGAGGGACTATAAACCCTGCTTCTCTGGCCATTTTCTTCTTCTTCTTCTTCTTCTTCTTCTTCTTCTTCTTCTTCTTCTT
>JADRCD010209689.1:0-18435 GCA_019843815.1 Montemys delectorum | reverse complement strand
GGGGGGGGGGGGGGGGGGGGGGGGGGGGGCTTGGGTCCCACCCTTGGTCTGTTTCCTCATCCTACTGCTAAATTCTCAATATTGAAGATAAAATTGGGGTGTGGGCCCACTGAGACCCTCAGGCTCTCTCTCAGGACAGCAAGCTTACCTGGGACAGAGGAGGGAAAGCCAACGTCATTTCCAACAGCCACATTGCTGGTTTTGGATTTCTGGGATTCATACTTCAATCGGTCTGGAAAAGGAGAAAGATTCTATCAGGGAAGTGAGCTCTGGGCTGCCCGGGGACGGGGTGGGGGGTGGGGCACACTGAAGTCCGCAGGAGGCTGAATCCCCTGAAGCACACATGAGTAAACACACACACACACAAGCACACATCTGCCAGCTCTTGAAGAACTTGTGATAATAGAAACAACTACCTAATAAGCATTAGCAATGTTGGAATGTCAGAATTAGCAGCTTCCCCAGAGTCCAAACCTATTTGATTGTATTGTCTTAGGGTCTTGATATGGAACCCTGGCTCTCTTGGAACTCATGGTTCTCCTTCTTCCACATCCTTAATGCTGGGCTTGCAGGTATCAGCTGCATGTACAGCCAAGTCTCACCCCTCACCCCACCCCACCCCCAGCCCCGTTTTGGTTTTTCGAGACAGGGTTTCTCAGTATAGCCTTGTCTGTCCTGGAACTCACTCTACATGTAGACCAGGCTGGCCTCAAACTCAGAAATCTGCCTGCCTCTGCCTCCCAAGTGCTGGGATTAAAGGTGTGTGCCACTACTGCCTGGCTCTAGCCACACCATTTTTATTCTGCCTGTGGGGCTGCTTCTTCCAGCCCAACATGCCAGCAACACAATTTGCTCCCTTCCTCCCCAACACCTCAGACTCCCTTCCATCCCTCCTCCCTCCCTCCTTCCCTCTGTGACCTTTACAAGACCACCTCCTTGGCCCTGTCACCAAACCCTACCTCAAAAGGAAAGGCAGCAGGGTGACCCATCCATAGATCATGCAGATATCCTGCTCTAACCTCCATTCAGGAAGCCTCCTATTCTGACATCCATGAAGCCAGTCACCTTGTTCCCAGGGCTCAAGACACAGTACCCCTGCCTTGTAGCTAGAGGTTGGTAGGAAAGGCAGCATTTTTTTCCCTGTCGCCCAAGCCTAGGCTAATGCTGAGCTCGAACAGATATGCAGGGCAGGGGAGAAGTCCCAATGGGCACGCCCTCTTCCTCTGGGTTCTCAGGTGTTCCCAGCCCCCATTGAAACCTGGAGCTCCTGCATGACCCAGGGAGGGCCAAGCTTAAGCAGGTTAGAAAGTGCCTGGCATGCTGGCATCCAGCACAACGCCTCCTGAGGCCCGAGGCTCCTGCCCATGTCATTCTCTTCTTGCATGGGGAGGCTTGGTGCCCACCTCTCTCCAGGGCGAGGAGGAAGTCTCGGTTTCGCTGCAGCTCCTTCATGAATTCCTCATTCTGCAGGAAGAGGGCGATTCTCTCATCTTCCAGGTACTGTTTCCAGCGGCTGTCCTGGTCACAGGCCATGGGCCCTGGTGCTGGGGGAGGGCCTCCCTCTCCACTCATAGGCTTGGAGCCCCCGGGGTGACCCTGTAGAAGAGTGAGCATACACATCACCTACTTAAATCCATGTACAGCTATATGCCCAGGTGTGCTTTCCCGGAATCCCCCAGCCTCGTTGTGTAGTTCCCTCCTCCCAATGGGACCCAGTCACTAGCCAGAATTCACTGGATAGCTCAGAACTGCCCATGCAGCAGAAACAGGAAGGACATCAAAAGAACTTTTCCTCCCAACCTAGGGCCACTTCATTCCTTCTTCTGGAATCTAAATCATCCTGAAAAATCAATCTGCAAACAGCTCAACCTCCTGTGCATAGACTCCCAGTCTCACACTTCTCTCTATGCCAGCTGCATGCCCCACCAGCAGGGGGCACCCTTCTGAAAGAAGCTTCCACTGAAAGGAAAGCAGCAACCCCACCATTAGCCACCCCATTTCCCTCCCCCCAGCCTGAGGTGATGGCTGCAGTCAGAGAGCCAGGCCAGACGGGAAGCGAGACTGTGGGTTCACCTTTCTTCCCTTACAAATCCTAATTCACAGAAGCAGCCCAGCCTGGGCTCAAAAACCAAGAAGTATAAAACTGGCTGGTACAGACCATGATGTAGCTAGCCCAGGAGAGATGCTGGACAGGCAGGTAGGTGTGGAGGTTTGAGGGCAGCCTCTTACCTGAACGCTGTCCATCTGCTGGGGAAGGATTCGGAGAAAGTCATCTGGGAGGTTACCCAGCAGGGGTGGGTTCCAGTTTCTGTAGCGCCTCTGGCTTGTAGGCTGTCCGGAGCCCAGGACATCAATCCTGGGGGATGGGAGATAAAGAGAGCAGAGGGGTAGTCAGGCTTAGCCATAGCTCTGTTGGCCCATCACAGGCCCTTGGGCAATGGAGACCTTACTCAAGAGTGTCCACTGCTCACATTGCCTGCCTTCAGAACAAAAGTACAGGCATGCATTTTGCTGAATGAGGGAAATGGCAGACCAAGGAGAGGAAGGCAGAGCCAGGTGAGGGGCAGTAGGGATCTCCCCCCCCCCCTCCTCTCTGGGACTTTTCTCAGTCAGATCTACTTTCCTTAGCTTTGGCCTTGGGCTTAGGTCATTTTTCTGTCCCTCAGTGTCACTGGTGCAAATGTCACTGTTGTGGATTTACATATGGACTTTATGAATGTCCCCTACAGACTGGGGGCAGAGGGTGGGGTCAGACATTTCTGTGCTATGTCCCTAGCTGGCACAGTGCTGAACTGTTAAATAATAGCTATCACTCCCACCCCCCAACAACAGACAAGTGGCCTGCCAACAGTCCATTCTGTCCTTGTTTGTTGAGGAAGGTGCTCCCCAAGACTCCTGGACAATACAGCAGACTTGAGTTCCCATTCTGGCTCACCTGCAGCCAGCAAAGGGTAGGGAACATTGGGGAGCCCCTGGAACTTTATTACAAAATCTAGACCTTGCTGATCTCCTGCCCAGGTATTGGGACAGACAGATGATGGACGGACATGCACACCCTCCCCATGAGCTGCAGCTTGAACAGATGGAGGCCAGAGTTAGGTTCTTGTTTCCCAGGGGTTATATGGGGCCTCTCTTCCCAGACAAGGTAAGTCTGTGCCCAGCAGCCAGGACAGGAGAGGAAGAAGGGCCCGGCTGCCCTGACCCCAGGCTCTATCCCAAGCCCAGGCCTGAAGGAAGCCTGGAGTTTGGCCAGGAGCTCCAGGGCTCCTCAGCAGCCTGCTGCGTGGCAACCGCAGGACACGTGTCCCGCTGAATCAGGGAAATGACACATGGAGAAGGCAGGCGGCTGGGGAGGGGGTGGGGGCCATGCTGGGTTCGGCCTGGCTTTGATTTGGCCTCCAGCTCCAGGAATCCCTCCACCCCCTCACTGGAGGGGGGCTTTTCCGTCTGCCTGCTAACTTGTGGAAATAACTTCCTTTCCTTTTCTATTTTGGGCTGGTGGCCTGGTGGGTATGAAGGGAGGGCTGAGGGGAGGGCGGGGGCAGCAGCAGACGGATAACCAGCTGCTAAGTGCTAGGGGGAGCTCAACTGGCAGCCAGAGATATACAGGGATATCCAGAGAGGCGCCTGCAGGGGAACCCAGGGCTAGGTCTCCTCCACATTGCTCTGTCACTTATGTCCCTGTCCCTGTCCCAAGTTCTGGGTCCCTCCCAAGGTCCATCTGTCAGTCCCACAGACACCACTCCCAGCCATGATGGAAGAAGGCTTGTCTAGGCTGTGTTTGGGGCCAGTAATCACCCCAACTCAGTTATATCCGGAAGCCACCCAGGATGGCTGCCCAGGGAGAGTACAAACTCTGACCAAGACCCTTCTAGCTATTATTGTATTTCTGGGATGCCTACGGGGTGAGGGCTGACATGGGGTGAATTCCTTTTCTATCAGAGTCTCCCCGGGCTGCTGGGCACTCGTCCTGGAAAGTCTACCAGTCCTCCTCCTCTCCAAGCCTTGGGGTGAAGTCATCCTCAGCTGCAGGGGGCCAGCCCAGCGCAGGCAGCCCAGCAACTCCATTATGGTTGGAAAGGAATGGGAGAAATGAGAGGCTGAGGGCAAACGATTTCCACACAAAAACAGCAGGCGGCCTGTGGAGGGGCCTCCTGGGCTGCTGAGCCTCAGGCAAATGGGGTGGGGGTGGGGGGAAGAACTCAGCAGCAAGGGAGGGGGAAGGAGACTGAAGCCAAGAGGATCTTCAGGTACTGAGCCGCTGGGACCCCCAGACTAGAATTTCAAACTGAGGTGGATGATGAGCTCATGCTTCACTACAGGATGTTGGACCACCTGGCTGGGAAGAATTCCAGACATGAGCCTTTCCAGAAGTGTTTTTAGTGGAGTCTGGACGTGCCATCCACATGCGCCAGACCCTGTCACAGGTCACATAGCTGTATAGGCAGAACCTAGGCAAAGGATCCTAGCTTTCTAGGTTTGTTTCTCTGGGGTGGCCCTGCCTCTTTGGAGGGCAGTATCTGAACTCTGAAACTCTGTCCTGTTACCAGGCTCATCCCAGGGACATGGTGACAGAAAGGGACCAGACCACTAGCCCCTTTCGAATCTAACCTTCAGCAAAGATTTTTTTTTGAATACTAGTCTACCAGTGCCCTGCCTGGTATAGTCCCACGGAGTCTCCTGTAGTTGCAGGGTACGGTGGTGTATGCTCCTTGGGAGCTCCACAGAGCCCCCGTGACTGACCTATGTTCCTCTCCACTTACTCTGATGAACTACACGTGCAGGACCTCCTTGAGATGGTCCCCTCTCCCTGCTTTTCCTGTACATACACCATTTCCTCGTCTGGGACATAGTCCTGTCCTCAGTCTCACTAAAGTGAGGAGATGTGGATGTCAGGCCATCACTTGGGCAGCAGCTTTGTGGTTCCCCGAAATTCTGATCTACAGGAGTGGGGCCCAGAGGACAAGCAAAACACACACACACACACACACACACACACACACACACACACACACACGCACACAGAGTGTAATTGAAACTATTTAAGTACTTTGTTATAGTTTGGTCTGCAATGTCCCCCACAGGCTTCTATGATTGAACTCCTGCTCTCAGCTAGCGGAGGGAGCAGCACTGCTTTGGGAAGCTATGGGCTCTTTACAGGTGGGATCTACATCACTAGGGGCAGGCCTGAAAGGTTGCACCTGCCTCTGGCTCTAGACCAGCTCTCTCTGCTTCCTGATGCACCTTGATGTGAAAGGCCGAATGGCCCTGCCCTCTGCTCTGCCACACCTTTCCTGCCATAATGAATTCAAAGCACACCATAAGTCAGATAAGCTTTTCCTCCATCAAGTCCTTGCCTCGCAGCAACACAAATGAAATAGAGGATTAAACCCGCAATGACACGGAAGTCAAGCCAGGCCAGGCGGGGGTGGCTTTAATCCCAGCACTCAGGAAGCAGAGGCAGATGGATCTTTGTGAGTTCTGGGCCATCTTGGTCTACCTAGCTAGTTCTAGGACAGGCAAGGCTGCACAAAGAAACCCTGTGTGGGGGTAGGGTGGGGGGAGTGAAAGGAAAATCATTTAGCTCTGATCTCAGTAAGCTGCCACAGGTGTGACCTCTCTGGCAGTCTCACCAAGGCCTCCAACTCCCACTCCCCCAGCCTGCATCTCCTGTACCACTTGTGAACTCAGTGGAGGACCTCTACCTCCACCCAGCTAACTTCCCAGACTCTCAGCTCAACAGGAGAGGACATAGCAATGAAAACCCAGTCAGATGACCTGGGTTCACAGCCCAGTCTTGGCCGAGGGAACAGCGGTAACCCTCCGAGGCTCAGCTTTGTCAACTATGACATGGGTGGCTGCTCTGCTTACCACCCATCTACTTAAGTCATCCAGTCAGGGACTGTGGCTGTCTCTGGCACTTGAAGGGTGTTTGGCACATGACAGCTGTTCTTACTGACTCTCTAGGTTCCCCCATTATCACTGTTCTGGGGCTCTTAAGATGTCTAGAATTGGGGGATCACTATAGCAAGTCCCCCCCTCTCACCCTGTCTGTCATTCTAACAAACAGCAGCTCCAGGACAAAGCAACCACACCTGGGCTCCAACATCTGCCAAATACAGAGCCCAGCAAGCAAGTACTTCCCATACAACGGGCCCCACTGGCACTAGCTTCATTTTAAGCTTCCAAATAACAAGTCTCAAAGCTGAGACAAGTCTCTGGGGTCCTTGCTGTCCACTCTCCTGTCTCTAGTCATCAAACTAGCCCAGATAAAGACATATCTTCACATTGCTTAAAAATCCCCCTCCCCACATCACTAGCTCAGGGGTGACAGTCATCCCACTGGTGACTGACGGCTACCTGGGGATGTCCGGTTGGAAGGGATTCTGAGGCTCATCTTGCCTCAGCAGGAGACAGCACAATGATTAATTACTAATGTGTCCATGGGCTGGGGAAGGGAAGGGTCAATACAGTAGTTCATGAGCTCATCTTCCTACCCTGCCTCTCCTTTGATGACACACTCCAAGAACCCAAAGGCTGTACCATATTTAATTAACTGTACCCCATAGGCATATGCTGCTATGGGCAAGTTTTCATATGGGTTCCAAACTCAGGTCCTTGTGTTTGCTCTGCAGGCACTTTAGGGACAGCCATCTCTCTAGCCTTCCTCTTTATTGTTTAGGATCATTTTGCACTGAACCTGGAACTTACTGACTGGCGAACTCAGCTGGCCACTGAGCTCCAGGGACCTGCCTGTCTCTCCAGTGCCAGCTATTGGAGTTACAGATGTGGCCTGCTGTGCCAAACTTTTACATGCAGAGGGCTAGGAATTCAAGCTGAGGCCCCCATGCTTGTGCATCAAGCACTCTGCCTACTGAGAGCCATTTCCCCAGTCCCACAGTGTTGAAGTTTGGAAACTTCTCCCAGGTATCCTGTGAAAATGTCCCTTGCCACAGTCCCAAGTCTGCAGTTAGTAGAATAATGTCTGCCTGGGGCAGCCAATTTCCCACTGTGGTTTAGACGATCCCAACTCCTTTCTCCATCTCTACCCACTGTGCTTTGAGACAAAGATGGACTCTCACCGGGGAGGTGGCGTTGGAGGAGCCAGCAGGTAAGGCCTGTCGAACACGTGCATGTGGTAGGCTGGCGGTGAATACACAGGCGGGGGCTCTTCCTCAGAGCTATCGGGCTCCAGAGTCCTTTCCAGGATCTAAGACAGAGACAACGGAGAGAGACGTAGTAACAATTATTGATTCGGGTATTAATAACCCATCCTTGAACCTCAGCGGCATTCAGATGAAACCAAGGATGGGCGAGGACGTGTCTTAAGGGGTTTTGTGCATTGCTGCTGGGAGCTGCCCCTTGGTGATGCCAGCCTTAGGTATTAACGCTAACACGAGGCTACCATGACCCCTCAATTACACTTAGCAAACAGGACAATGCACTGCCCCAAAGGATGGTTCACGGCAGCAGCGTCTAGTCAAGCAATGCTCAAGAGGAGCAAAACAAACACAAGGTGGAAGAGAGACTGCACAGGTTGGCCAGGATGGGAGGAGGTGCTGGGAACTCCAGGGCCTGTGGAAGAGGCTTAGGAATCTGGGTGCCTATCAGTGGTATATGCGTGCTTTAACATCTCTAAGCTATAAACCATGCTATATGAAACCTCTCTGCACTACACACTTGAGACCTGTGTCCTCTGTACTCTTCTCTAACGACATCATTCATACCCTCCTTCGGCACACTTCCACATCTCTTATCTTAATAGCCAGTCTGGCAAGTTAAGGCCCATTTTAGGGATGAGAAAATTAAGGGCTCAGTGTGTTTTATTTGTTTTGTGGTATCTGGAATTGAACACCTAGCCTCACGCACATGAGGCAAGAACTCTACCACGGAGGTACAGACCGCCCAGGTCTTTTTTACTTTTATTCTGAAACAGGGTCTCACTAAGTTCCCCAGGCTGGCCTTGAACCTGTCTCATTACTTCTCTTGGGAAGAAGTGAAGAAGAGAGGACATCAATGACCGGCCAAAGAAGTGGTCTCACCCAAGTCTAGGAGTGCCCTGCCCCCAACAGTCCTCACCAAAAGGCCCGGCATGGGTAACCACCTCCTGAAAGCTCCACAAAGCCCCTGAGCGAGCTAACCTCTTGACTACCCCTGCATCTCTCAAATCCATCTGCAGCTGGAGCAAAACAAAACAAAACAAAAAAAAAAAAAAAAAAAAAAAAAAACTGGCATACCGCTGGGAGGTGGCTATAGGAGAGAGGGAGGGGCTAAAACCACAGGTGACCCTCTAATGCCCCTCCCTGCCTTCCCTGAGGGAACAGGCCCAAGCTTGCTGAAGAGCTGGTGTAGGAAGTCAGAGATGTTCTGACTAAGAGGGCAACGGCATGTCACGGCTCAGGGGAACGCAAGACAGACCACTTCTGATCCTCCTGCCCTGTCTGCACCTTTCCAGAGGGAGGATCAGGTTGCAGGCCTGGTGAGGGGAGGCTGAGGTCTGGGTAAGTAACATGGCAAAAGCACTCACTGGCTTTAGATTGGAATCTTCAACACGGATCATGGGCTTCACAGTCATGCCCTACCCTCAGGCAGCCTGCACACCTAAGTAAGATGCTCAGGGTGAACACCCCGCTTGCCTACTGTCCCTCTGGACCTTTTCTCTTCACTGAGAAAGCAGGGCAGGGGAAGGTCAAGGATAGATAGGGTGAAGCCAAGTTCGTGTGATCCACTGGATACGAATCTGCCCTACCCTCTAGAGGCATCTAGGCAGATCCTCGGCACACAATTTGACCCACCCCACCCCCGAAGCTCTGTTCCCACTTTCTCAGAGACCAAAGAACCTGGGAAGGGCTCAGAGGCCCTGACTGACTCAGCTCCTAAGTCCCCAGCCCCACCTGAACCCTGGGTTTATAGAAGACACCCCTAAAGCTGTGTCTCTGCTTTTGCTAGGCCAGGTTCCATTGATATATCTGACCCCTAGCCCAGCTGCGTCCAGAATGAGGAGGCTGGCAGAGACTCCCTGGCAGCAGCGATAACACACACACGCACGCACGCACGCACGCACGCACGCACGCACGCACGCACGCACGCACTGCAATGCTCTGTGTGCCAGCCTGACCCAAGGAGGCTCCCCGCCCTGGAATTCGTGTTCTTTCCTGTGAGGCGGAAAGTATTAAAACAGATGCTTCTGCAGGAGAAGAATGAGGACAACTTGGCTGGCCAGGCCACTGTACTGCTCACCCCACATTCCCCCAGGAAGGAAAAGGATGCGGGGTGCAGGATGGTTGTGAGGAATGGGCTTCTGGTGACACGCCGTTGCCTAGCCCAGGAGGTGCTCAGCAAGATCCTAGGGGACCCAGAAGACTGGCTGCTGCCTCCTGTAGCCCACACACCCCCATTTCTGACAGCTCTTGGCTCTGAGGGACTGGTCTGGTGAGAGGGAGAGGAAAGTTCCATGGGTTTCTCCTCACCTGTGGTGCGCCCCCAGACTCAAGGAGCCCAGGGAGACAGGCGGCCCCTGTGCTTGTACACTACGGTGCAGCTTCCTGGAGCAGCAAATGCAGCCTCTAGAGAGGAATGCTTGATAGTGGGGAGGAGGCAGGTGGTGGGCAGGCCTACTCCAGAAAGGCAAATCTATAGTCCCAGAGAGGGAGCCCCAGTGTCTTTCTGCCCACCCCTCATGGTTGTTGCCACAAGGAGCTTTTTCCGGCTTTAAAGGTTCTATGGGCCCCTAGCCTCACTCACTGGGTAATGGGTGCCAGCCAGGTGTTCCGGAGGCTGGAAGAGAGGCAGACTCTGGGCCATTTATCTGACAGGAGCCTGTTTCTCTGTGACAAGGATACCCCTTGAGCCAGCCCACCATCTATCAGCTTCTAGAGACGGAGCTTTTTCCAGTCAGCAGTTATTGTCATTCTTACTGCTCCTCATAAATTTGCTGTAGCACTTTACCCTGGCTCAGGAGCTGCCTGCTGATGGGCCCAGGCAGGCCTCCAAAGGTGGGGCTTGGGAGAGAGCCAAGGATGGCCCAGAAGGGGCTTAACATGAACAGCAGACTGCCCGGAAACAGAAGTGCAGCACAGGATGGCTGCCTGGGGGCTGAGGAAGCCTTGCAGAGGTCTGTGATGCCTATGAGCGCTGTGGGCAAAGCAGGAAACGCCCCACCTGCCAGACTGTCAGGACCAACAGGATCATAGAGAATCGAAGCATGGGGGAACTTCCCAGCTCACTCTGAAAGAATGCACCTACACGTGCACACATGTACGCGTGAACTCACGCCTCCTTTCAACGAGAAGTGTCTGGATTTTCCAGTGCTCGCTCCATCGACTAATCCGGGCAGGTCAAAGGGGTGTTTGACAGAGGAAAAGGTGACAAGGTGACGAAAAGCTGGGCAAAGACACTGTCAACAGAGCTGAGGAGGTGGCTCGCTCAGTCAGTGCTTGCCACACAAGGTCTTGGGTTCAATACATGGCACCCGTATAAAAAGCTGGTGGCCCCCACTAGTAATGCCAGTCCAGGGGATGTGGAAACAGTAGTAATCCCTGCAGAGCTCTAACTACTAGCTAGCCAGCCTTGCCTAATTAGCCAGAGACCCTGCCCCCAAAACCAAGGTAGCTGGCTCCTGAGGAACACTACCCTAAACTGGTCTCTGGTTTTACACACACACACACACACACACACACACACACACACACGTATCATCTACTCATTGCAAACATCCCCCTAGTATCACTGTGTGTGCCTGGGTAGAAAACACCACGCTGGTACAAGTCACCATTGCTTATACAACTCCTCCATGGAGAGAGAATCCTAGCACTCTCTGAGGGAGGGAGAGGAAGGTAGGAGGACCAAGGGGGCCTGAGCTCTGCAGGAAAATCTGCTCGAGAGTTCCCATGTTAAACAAGGGTGACTGACTGCTCTCTCAACAAGTTTGAGAAACAGAAAAGATGTACTTCTGAAGCATCGGAAGATGCCCAGCCCAGGCTGGACTCTGGAGAGAGTGGAATTCAGCTGGGCCTGGTGGAGGATGTTTGCCATTCCAGCTACCTGAGGGGAGGAGGCGGGAGGATGGAAAGTTCAAGGGGCCAGCCAGCCTGAATTACAGAGTAAACATAAGTCTCTATGTTCCCCTCCACTCTTCCCTGCCCCGCCTGCCCCCCTGCATAGGGAAATCCTATGTAAAAAGAGGGCTGGGGGTACCGCTTTGACACAGGGATTGCAGGGCATGTATGAACCCCTGGGTTTAACCCTCAGGACTGCAGTAAGCCCATGTAAAAAACACACAACCTAGTCATTATATTTGTATGTATAGCTGTATGCCTAGATTGGGCAGATCTACCACTACACTAATCTATTCCCCAGCTATGAGATCCCTTGTTACTTGTGGCTCCTCCAAACCATGTGGTTCTGCTCCATCTTCCTTCTCCCTCCTCTTCCTCCATCGTCCCCTACCCTTCCTCCACTCTCTAAGATCTCCAGCCCCACCTTTCCCTTCCCTTGTCCAATCACAGGCTCTCTAGCCTTTATTTGACCAGCTAGAATGGGGGAGAAGGGTCACATGAAATCACCTGAACACTTGATCCACTCTTAATCAAGGCAGCCTCTCTCAAGGAAACAGAATTAACATCACAACATCAACAGCACCAGGGCAACCCACAACAGTGGCACACAACTTTAACCCCAGCACTCAGGAGGCAGAGGCAGGCAGATCTCTGTGAGTCCAAGGTCTGCCTGGTCTACAGAGTGAGTTCCAGAACAGCCTGGACTACACAGTGAAAACCTGTCTTGAAAAACCAAAAGGTCTTTCTTGGAAAATACACACTGGAAATGCTAGGCTTGGAACTAAGAGGTCAGAATGTTGGAGTGGGGTTTATATACCTACATTTTAAACAAGCACCTTAATTCTTGTGACTTTAGCCAGGGTCTTGTACTATCCCTAGTATACCACTGAGTAGGTGCTTGTTTGCTGGGTGTTGATTGAATGAGTGCATGATTACTACCCATAATATTGCTCACTGCCTGCTCTTAGGTTTCCTAAGGGGAAATGCTTGTTGGATAGAAGCCAGATATTTGCCCCACCACACCCTTCTGTGGCTGTGGCTGGAAGCAATCACTAAGAGAGGCTGGCCCTCTATTGGAGGTGAATTGTCCCAACCCTGCCTCTACCTCTGGTGGGATGCTGTCCTCCGAGTCTGAGCTGTCCTCGTAGGCGCTGCCACCACCTGCCTCCAGGTTCATCTGTAACAGCTGGTCTATGGTGGCGTCCACTGCGCCGCTGTTGGCACGTAACACGCACTCAATGATGTCGTAGTCCATGTTAGGAAACATAGTCTTGAAGTCGTCCATGGCCTGGTTGAACTCGAGGCGGCGTACCTGGCGTGCCGGCCGGCTGTTGTTGAGCTCCTGAGGGGCCGTGGTGCCATCCCCAGCTCCTGTCCCAGCCCCGCGAGCCCCGGTAGCCCCGCCACCGCCGCTGCCGCTGCCGCTGCTGCTTCTGCGAAACAGGCTGGTCATCTTGCGGAGCCGCTGTGGGAGAATGTTTCCAACAAATTGAGAAGCCGCTGGCCCGGAGTCCCACCTTCGTAGGCCACTTGCTTGCTCCGCAGGCTCAAAAGACTCACTCCTGTGCTTCCTCCTGGAGGGAATGCACGGCCCAGGCTGGGGGACAGGGGATAGGGTGGTGGCGGCATGCGGACCTCGGCCAGGCTTTAGATGGACTCCAGATCATCCACATCCTCGAGTCATCCTGGCACAGGGGGCTGCAACGGACTGATGGTGTCACCTGAAATGAGGGACAGAGTCAGCAGCTGAAGCAAAGGAAGCTGAACTCTTTGGTGGTCAGCTGTTAGGAAATGAGAGTGACCCCTACCTAGCCTAGGGAGATCTGCTTCTCTCTGTTCTCCCTAGTTTGGGTGCTGGAGATAGGTCCCGGAACTTTGTGCATGATAAGCATGTTAATATGTAAATACACACATATATACACATATATGCATATATACATGTGTATACATATATAATCTTTTCCTATTTTCATTTTTGTTGTTTTGAGATAGGGTTTCATCTAGCTCACATTGACTTCAAACTCAATGTGTAGCTGAAGCTGTCCTTTAACTCCCTCTGTAGACCAGGCTGGCCACCAACTAACAGAGATTCACTTGCCTCTGCCTCCTGAGAGCTGGAATCAAAGGTATGCACCACCATTGCATGGCTTGTCTTGAACTCTTATTCCCCCTGCCTCAGCCTTCTACAATCCTGAATCAGCCTTCCAAGTCCTGGGATTACAGGCATACCACCATACTGAGCTTCCCAAAACGGTCCTGAGGGATCCTGTACATCTAAGTCTTGTTCATGGCTTCGTCTCGAACCCAGTTCCCTGCCACAGTTAACTTAGCTGGTCTCCAAAGCTAGCACAAGGATGTGCACAGACAGAACTGTCAGTCAAGCATGATTAGGGACTGAAAGCTACAACACTCGGACCTCTCAGGGCCAGGCGTGGAAATGGTAACCAAGGCGATGTCACTGGTATAGTGTAGACAAAGGAGACAAAACTTCTGAAAGCACTCTGTCCGGGGCTGGGGCTGCAGTTCACGGGGTGAAGTGTTTGCCTCACATGCATGAAGCCCTTAACTTGATTCCCACCACAGAATAAAACCTGACCTGGTGAGGCATGAGTGTAAGCCCAGCACTACGAGCTCTTGGGAGGCAAACACCAGGGGATTAGGGGTTTGAAGTTGTCCTTGAAGTTTTTGGTCAGCTTGGACTAGAGAACTTGTCTCAAAAAAACAAAACCTGGAGCCAGGGAGATAGCTCAGTGGGTAAAAGTGCTTGCCTGATGATCAGAATTTAATCCCTGGGATCCTCATGGTGGAGGGAGACAACTAACTCCTACAAATTGTCCCCGACTTGGACATGCGCGCGCACGCACACACACACACACACACACACACACACACACACACACACTGCAAAGCAATAAAAAAAAATTAGCTCTGGGCTGGGCAGTGGTGGCACACACCTTTAATCTCAGCATTTGGGAGGCAGAGGCAGGCAGATTTCTGAGTT
Organism: Montemys delectorum; assembly: GCA_019843815.1. Taxonomy (NCBI): domain Eukaryota; kingdom Metazoa; phylum Chordata; class Mammalia; order Rodentia; family Muridae; genus Montemys; species Montemys delectorum. The sequence goes on along the minus strand of JADRCD010209689.1, from coordinate 4,377 downwards.
CAGGACAGCCAGGGCTACACAGAGAAACCCCGTCTCAGAAAAAAAAAAAATCTGGCTTTGACTTTCTCCATCTTATCCCAAGATTGAGTTGGTTCAGCAACTTGGAGACCAGTGCCAGGGTCTCACTCTGTAGCCCACACTGTCTCCAAGCTCAGGCTTCCTCTGCCTCTGTCTCCTTACCACAGTACTGTCACATGCAGCTCTTCTCATGGGTATTCTTAAGCTTGAACCAGATGCAAACCTAGTCTCTGTTTTCTAGGATAGGAGCCATGGCTTTAACCATGGATGGAGAAACTGTCCTGGGAGCCAACCCTTGTCGCACGCAGAGTGGCCGTGCACCGACTGCCATGACAGAAAAGATCGGATCAGAGGGAAGCAGGGACAATGTGGTAGGGAGGAGGCCACCTCACCCAGGATGGGAAGATGCTATTAACAATACACACCTTCAGGTCAGATCTCATACTCAGGAAGTGGCTCCAAGGACCTATGACACTGAGGTCCTAACACCTTCCTCCCTTCCTTTCCTCAAAAGGACATGAACATTCTTTTGTTTGTTGGTTTTTTGTTTTTGTTTTTTTTTTTTTTTTTGAGACCGGGTTTCTCCATGTAACCCTGGCTGTCCTGGAACTCTCTCTCTCTGTAGACTAGGCTGGCCTTGAACTCACAGAGATCCTCTATCCTCCTTTACCTCCCAAGTGCTGGAACTAAAGGGGTGTGCCACTGGCACCGCCTCCACCACCTGGAGGACATAATATTCTTCTTTTTTTTCCTTTGGTTTTTCGAGACAGGGTTTCTCTGTATAGCTCTGGCTGTCCTGGATCTCACTCTGTAGACCAGGCTGGCCTTGAACTCAGAAATCCGCCTGCCTCTGCCTCCCAAGTGCTGAGATTAAAGGCGTGCGCCACCACCGCCCAGCTGGACATAATATTCTTAAGGAATCCTATTCTGGGTACCTGCCTATTTCCAGAGAGGTGGATTGGATGGGATTTTAAAAACTTTTTAAAAATTACATGTGTTGTGTGTGTGTGTGTGTGGGGGGTGACACACATGTGGTCAGAGGACCAACTCCTGGGAGTTGGTTCTCTCCTTCCACCATGTGGGCCCTAAAGATCAAACTCAAATCTCCAGTCTTACTGGTAAATGAAGTGCCTTTACTTGCTCAGCCATCTTGCTGGCCTTTGTCTTTTTTTTTTTTTTTTTAAAAGACAGGGTCTCATGAAGTCCAGGCTATCTTTGAACTCACTATGTAGCTAAGGATGATCCTGAACTCCTGGTCTTCCTGCCTTCACTATCCAAGGCCTGAAATTATAGCCATATGCCACTATGCCCACCTAATGGGTTGGATTTGAAAGTGGGAAATTACAGCCGGGCGGTGGTGGCACATGCCTTTAATCTCAGCACTTGGGAGGCAGAGGCAGGCGGATTTCTGAGTTCGAGGCCAGCCTGGTCTACAGAGTGAGTTCCAGGACAGCCAAGGCTATACAGAGAAACCTTGTCTCGAAAACCAAAAAAAAAAAAAAAAAAAAAAAAAAGAAAGAAAGAGGGAAATTATAGGCATACAGGTTCTGAATAGCTAGTAGACACTGAAGTCCCTCCCTGCCCTGAGAGAACTTACTTAACGAGATCATGTGCCGGCACCATGTGTAGGTATGGTATCTGATCCTTGCACAAGCTACCATGCGCATGAGCTTATTTTGCTATGTAATTAAGTTGTAAATTCTACCGTAAATTATGTTTATCTGCTTAATGGCATATTGTAGGCATCGTCCCACATCAGAACAGAGACCCACCTCATCATGTTACATGCTTGTCAACTGAGTGAACCAGGATTTACCGTTCCACTCCCTCTATTTCCTGCCTGCCCAGAGAAACAAGTGACAGCCAAGGGAGGCCAAAGTCATGTCACGAGGAGAAATAAGGGTGGCCTCAGATGATCAGTCTAGGGACTGGGTGGTGAGAATGAGTCCAAGAAGGTTGCTAAGTACATATGGCCTCCTCTCTCCTCCTGCCCACCTCTACAGTAGGAGGTCTGAGGCAATTCAGTGGTTCTGTTAAGAGTGCTCCACTCTGGAGGCCTACACTCAAGTCTCTAACCACTGGGCCACTAGGCCCCAGAAGCCACGCCCTGATGATATTACACATAGGGTCAGAGGCTCTGGTTAAGGCCCTTGAGAATACATCACCACCTCCCTGCCCTGAGTGTAATTCAGACAGAAGGGTTAGAGACGAGGCTTGTCGCTCTGCCAAGGGCAACTCCATGAAGAGAAAGAAGAAAAATAGTGGGCTCACATTTATTCCCTCTCACAGGTCCCTTGGGTTCTAGGTCTCTAAGTGTTGAGACACCCCTGAAGGGCATTCTGGAGCCTACCGTTTACTCTTCTGTGGGGATTCCTGTTCCTTTGTTGCCCAGGGCCCTGCTCTTAGGGGCTTACACTGTTTCCATGCAAAGGAAACAAACTGGCCCTCAGCCTGTGCCAGAGTGTGGCAGACTGCCCATGAGGCTGGGCTAGGGGTGCGTGACTGCACTACCCCGTGGAAGGGAGGGAGGGAGGGAGGCTGCGGGGGCTCTTCCCCAGCCCCTGGCTATCAACCCAGGGATTCCTCCAGTTCACTGAAGGATTCGTGGGTTCTCCCAGCACAAGCCAGGTCCTGAGGCCTCTGCAGCAGGAGACACCCCGGTTCAGGTGACCACCCAAACCTGCCCCTGCAACTGTGCCCCCACATCAGTACAGTTGGAGAGGCAGACAGGAGCTCAAGAACATGGCGTGAGCAATGGAAAAGCCTAGCTCTTTCCACCAAGGCAGCTCTGTGGGTTTGGAGAAAGTAGTTCAGAAACAGGAAGCCAGGGAAATAGGATCTGATGAACAGGCACGACGCCTCAGAGACATCTAGGCTGCTATAACTAGCATCAGGTAGGGGCTCTAATTGTCCCTTCTGTTCCTTGCTAAAGCCAGCCTGTGGCCAGGGCTGAGGAATGCTAGCAGCGAGGAAAAGAATCATCGAGTCACACTGCCTTTTGTAAATCGCATGAAAGAAAAGGAAGCGCACAGTTGACCTGGGCTTATGAACTTGCCCCGGGGAACTTTTTTCCCAAGTCATCTCTATGGAAGCTCCCTCATCTTTATTATAATTCTCCAGCCTGTCTCCACTTTGTAATGAACGGTAGGAATCGTTCAGAAAAGTCGAGTAACTTGTCCAAAACCACACAGCTAAGTGGGTAGGTAGAAAAACCGGAATCGGCATCTCTAACTCTAACATGCCAAGTAAGGCTTGCGGGGCCGAGAGCCAAGGAGCCTGAGAAAGGCAGCCACGTGTGTGCCTGGGTTTAGGACATTCCATCAAAGGAAACATGACCCAGACAGAACGGGGGAGGTCTGCTGGCACTGCCCCAGACCTGGCTACGTGACCTTGGAGAGAGCAGGACGCCTCTTTGAACCCACTGCTCACGTGGGCTAGAAAACAGGAAGGTAATCCCTGATGAGCTGGAGATGGAGGAAGTGAAAGCAAACCTGCTGGGCCCGTTAGACCTCTCCCTGAGCGAATGGGTGTGGGGAACCTCAGGACCTGGAAGCAGAAACTTCATACCTGTCCACCCCCAGGGCCCTGAGAGCCAGGCTCCAGAGCAGGCCCGCTTCCAACTTCCAACTGGAGTGTGAGAAGCAAGCGGCAAGACCTGAGTCACTTGGAACCTGGCCCAGGGAGGTGGGCAGGCTGCCCCAGTGCAGCTCAGCCAGCCTTGTCCAAGGTCAAAACAGCCAGCCTCCTGCCTTAGGAAGGCCTGTTCATGAAGTCAGTCGATGGCCAGCTCTGCACCAGGTTTAAGACAGACTAAGGATCGGAGGGCTGGGCCTGCATGTGACCCTATGGCTTGGGAAAAGGATTTCACGATTCTGGATCTCATCTTCCTCTCTGGCAGAAGCAGTGTGTATGTGGGAGAAATGCTCGGATGGGACTTAGAGGGGTTCCTAGGATGGAGGAAGTCCCTGCTGGGACAGGCTGTGGTGGGCTGGTCTGAGGCCTTGGTACCTCATGATATACCCTCTGAGGAAATCCTGTGGCTTTAGTATCTTCTGCCAGCTGCACGTTGGCTCCTGCTCTTGAGTTTCCTCCAGACATTCCCTCCACACCACAACTATGCAACCTACTATGGTCCCTGCCCAGATGCCCACCAGTATCTCTGACGAGTAGGTTGGTCCAACCCTGCCTGCACCTCCTGTCTATGCCACTGAGGTCAAAGCCTCGAGACCATCTTTAAGAATGTATCCCTATGTGGGTGGTGGCGGCACACGCCTTTAATCCCAGCACTTGGGAGGCAGAGGCAGGTAGATTTCTGAGTTCGAGGCCAGCCTGTTCTACAGAGTGAGATCCAGGACAGCC